>WWET01003610.1:64708-81175 GCA_011038615.1 Limnodynastes dumerilii
ACTGGATACAAGGCAGGAGCTGGGTTAGAAAGGACTGGATCCAAGGCAGGAGCTGGAGTAGCAAGGACTGGATCCAAGGCTGGAGCTGGATTCAAGGCAGGAGCTGGATTCAAGGCAGGAACTGGATCCAAGACAGGAGCTGGATTCAAGGCAGGAGCTGGATTCAAGGCAGGAACTGGAACAGCAAGAACTGGATCCAAGGCAAGAGCTGGATTCAAGGCAGGAACTGGATCAGCCAGAACTGGATTCAAGGCAGGAACTGGATTCAAGGCAGGAACTGGAATAGCAAGAACTGGATCCAAGGCAGGAGCTGGATTCAAGGCAGGAACTGGATTCAAGGCAGGAGCTAAATTCCGTAGTACCAAATACCTGGAAGACCTGATTGTTCTGGCAACGTTGGAACAGTGTACAGGGTTTAAATAGTGCGCCCTGTGCACTGATTGGCTGGAGGACCGAAGAGGCAGCTTCCCATTGGTGGTGACGTCATCCAAGATGGCGGCGCCCATCGGACGAGGGTCCCGCTGCACTTTGGCTCCAGACCACACGCGGGACGCCGGACCAGGTCAGCAGCAGCGTCGGGTAAGCAGCGGATTCTGTCACTGTAATAGTGACAGACTCCGGACCCGAACAGCACCGGAGCCCCGCACTGCAGCCAGCCGACGGATTTGTGACAGTCCTGCCTCTCCAATCTGCAGTATCAGGGGGCTCAAGTTGACAACGGCAGGTCCCCTCAGCGGTTTACCCCAATAAGCAGGAGGTCGAAGAGAAGGCGGCCCGCGGAGCACGAGGCAGTCAAGATGTATACCTCACCCAGGGAACTCTTTGTTTGGGGGAAACAGAGGACAGAGGCCAGGAGGCCTAACAGGGACAGGACGCTCCTGTTCTGCCCGGGGAGCTTCGGACCGCCACGGTGGTAGAGAGCGGGGGCCTTGGTCCGAGCTGTGGGAGGGTAGGAGAGGAGACTGGAGCTGGTTATGGCCACTATTTTGTAAGAATTATCACCCTTTTAAGGGTAAAATTGTCAGTTAAGCTGGAGATCTAGAGAGGCACACGTCCGCTCACTCCAGCGTCCAAACCACGCCCCCCATGTTGTTCTCTTTTGAATCATGGATATTGCCACGTCTACCTTTGGGGGTTTATCCCAGCGATAAAGGTGTTGCATTTTTCTTTGTGAGTAACACACTTTCCTTCATCTATTTTGCTTTTTGTTGACTGCGCTTATTAAGAGTGATATTTTATTTGAACATTTAGGCAGTGCTTTAGTGTGAAATGAATGCTTCCTGACTTGGACTGACTGGAGATAACCTCCTTAATGCAAACTGAATGTTTTTTTTTTGTTTTTTTATTGGAGTATAGTATGTAATACAACATTTAGTACATAGACTTGGAGTGGGTATAGTAGTTTTGAAAAAAGGAACCATTTTTATAAGGGCTACTCTGCCTAAGTACAAAACTGGAAAGACTTCTTTAATCTCTGTCACTACTTTGTTAATCAGAGGTTGTAGATTCAGGAAATAGAGGTTTGTAATATCTTTGGGAATCCGTACTCCCAGATAATTTATTGCTTTTTCCAACCATTGTAATTGGTAATTGGATCTCCAAGAAGGAAATGCATTGTTCTTTGGCAATTTTGAAAATCACATTTTGAAGTTTCAAAAATCTCATCTGCCACATGTTTGACGACCACTGACTGATGCATTTATACATTTAAAATGTTGGTAGAACAATTGGTAAATGCATAATGAATTTTTTTTACTATTTCCATATCATGAAAGATTCTTACGCTACATGGGTCTCTTTCTCATCTTAATGATGGACTCTGTGTATCTGTGTTTAAGGCATTTGCTTTCACCATTTCCATTCCACTCTATACAATTCTCTAACTCACTCAAACAGCAAGAATGGTCAGCATTAATACCACCACGTACTCTTTGCTGCCCCCTACTTCTGCTCTGTTTTATTGAACAGGCTATTGTTTTGTATAGGGGCTGTGTATTATATAGGGGCACTGCTATACTGTGGTTGTGCTCTGCCCATCCACAGTGTGTGACCAATTGTCTTTTTTGTAAACAGATTTGTGCGACAATCACAAATTGACTTCTGTCACTTATCTTAGTCATCCAGCCAATCTTTTGGCCTAAACTTAATTAAAAAAACCAATATTGTGAGCTGTAAAGTGTTCAAAATAGACTGGAAATGAGTGGAAATTAATGTTATTGAGCTTCATAATAATGAGTGGAAATTAATGTTATTGAGCTTCATAATACTGTAGGCACAAAAACACCCCCATATTTTACGATTTTAGCTGTTTTGATGATTTTTTACAAATTTAGAACCAAAACCAAAACCAAAACACACAAGGGCGGTTTTGACAAAATCAATCCAAAACCAAAACACGAAAAAAATACAAAACCAAAACCAAAACACGAAAAATGGCCAGGCGCACATCTCTAAACATTACAAGGGGCATTGCATTCAACATGGAGCATGCTTCAGGCCTGCAGTAGATTATAAACCTTTATTTTTAGAGTAATAGCACACCTAATATTTAAACTGTGTGTCCCGCTCCACCCCAAAACATCTCCCAGACCACCAGGAGGAGGTAACGTGGCTGATTTTACCTGCCACAACACAGAAAATAATCTGTAACAGAGGTATCAGCCATTTTGCTCCTCTCATGTAAAGCTTAAAGTACGTCAGCTAACACGTGCAACACTATTAAATTTCCTTTGACATTGATGGAATAGAATGTAGGGAGGATTATGTACTGTTGACATGTGATGTAGAAGCTTTGTATAGCAATATTCCACACAGCTTGAGTATAGAAGTCATTGATCCAGTACTTACAGATAATTATTTAGGTTTTTCTTTTAAACAATTTTTCTTAGATGCTAATAAATTTATAGTAAGTCATAATTATTTTACTTTTTTTTTATTGGGGAACAGTGATGGGAAGCTAATTCGACCCGAATTATGCCAATTTGTACATGCACTGTTTTAAACAACAACACATCTGGAATAAGGTTACCTATGCTAGGTATATAGATTATTTATTTTTTGTTTAGAAGGGGAACTTAAATTCCATATCACAATTTTTATTACATCTTAAAAATTATCATCTAAAATTCACACATACTGCTAGCTAAAGTACTGTCAATTACCTAGACATGACAATTTCAGTGCTGGATTGTTCCCTAGACATCACAATCTCAGTGCTGGATTGTTTCCTACACACTAGTAATTACTGGAAATAAGTAGACTCAAGTCTATTTCTTCATATATAACAGCTGTAACTATGCTGCCTGGAAAATAATACCCCAGCAGAGCATCCTAAGATTGTTTTTAAGTATGCTAAAAGTATCAGAGACTATTTAGTACATTGTCATTTTTCCAACAAACTGTGTACAAATCAGGGTGAGGGCCATCTTACTTGGTTAACTCCAAACCAAAAAGCTTATTTTGTGGCAATCATTCACAATACATTACCCTTACATTTGTAAATCCTCTACAGGAACAAATGAAAGGTGTACCATTAAATCCTTCATAAACTGTAAAAGTAAATTTGTTATATACCTCATTTGCTGTTGCTGCAGTATGCAGTATGTTGGGAAGCAAGTAAGAACATTAAGCATACGCTTTATGGAACACTGTCACAACATACTTAAAGGCAACTTACTTCAATCAGTCTCCTGCCATATACAGTAAGACCATGAAGGGGAAATAAATGTTATTACTATCAAAGCAATTGTACAGGTAGCATCTACCTGAAGAGGGGGAGATTGCTTTACCTTCATCTGTAGGTGGAAAGTGTTCTGGATCTTTCATCTTGACGCCTTTTTTTCTAAAAGCGACTAATGACTCAATTGAAATTTTTGTGGTTATTATTAAATATGACTTTTTGTGAAATTCTGAGACCTAGGGTTATGTCTGTAGGTATCTACTTCACTAGATCTCCATGGAACTACACTAGACCGTGTCATACACAAAAAAGAATAGTTAGTTTTTATTGTATATATTGGTTGTATGTGTTATACGTTACATCATATTTAGTATAATAACATATGCATATATTGTTCTTAATTTTTAGAATATATTCATGTCTAATTGAAGGTTTCATATGTAATTAAGTAATAATCTTTTTATCTCTCTTTTTTTTTTTTTTTTCTCAATATACAAAACAAACAGCAGTGAGACATTGGTTTAATTATGACACCTGTGGCTAATGAATCATGATCCTTTTTAAAACATGAATTTGCGGTACTGAGCACAATCTTTGGAAAACCTTTGACGGAGAATGCTTCAGAGGTGTTTAAGAGCATACTAATCCCACTTTTATGGACTAAAGACTACACTATAAGCACTTTATTATAACTATTTATACACAGTTAGCACTTTATTTCCTTGTTTGTACATCAGTGTGCACTATCCAAACTCTTAGAAAATCATAGCATGAGTAGATATTGTGTGGAGATTACAAACATCATGGAGGAAGCATTGCAACAAATCTTTGCATCTATCTGGAGGTCAGTTATGTTCAAACTGACACTGGAATTCACATCAACACTAGGAACCCTTTATAAGATGCATGATAAGACCGTGGGGCATCTAAATATGCTAAATACGCTTATGCTCATAATGAAGCGAGTTACCATTGGGTTCCCAGTGTGAGTGTTTATGACCGTCTACTATTTGTTCTCCATTCAATAATTTGACTTACTAGCTACTCACACAATAATCACTTTGAATACATTGTCTGCACAAAAGACTATGGATTACAACATAGTGCTATTTCATTTTGCTGATTTGTCCTTTCTTTTATCTAAATGTGGACTAACTTTAAAGGCCCCGTACGTACTTAAATGGGATTTTGCATTGCCCCATATGTTTTTTTCTTATGTGTTTATTATGTTTCATTAATATACTTACAGTATTTCATTTTAATTCTTATACATTTTTATGTAATACATTTATCTCTCTTTGTTTACTGATCTTTCTATTTGTTCTTGGTCAGTATTTTTGGGAAGTGGTATACCCCCAATTAAAAGCAATTTTGCTCAGAAATTTCTTATGGAATAAAATTATTTTGTATATTATTTACTAGCCGTCATCTCTTTATACTGCTAATCACACACTTTACCGTCTTTCATCTGTTGCATCTTTATAAGGAGGCATATTTTCCCAAACTGTAAAAAACTGTCATTTTGTCACTAATCTCAGCCTCCAAAAGCACTCACCTGGAACACTTTATTTCTAACAAAAAAAATAACAAAAAAAAAAATAAACCAGCTAGTTAAAGATGCCCTGTACACTGAGCTCTGCCTTCCAAAGAAACTGACACAACATGTAAACTTTGAAAAAGGAAGTAGAAACATTTGATAACATTTTCTGTTTTGTACAGTTCCATATCTGTAATTTTTCCTTATTTGTCTTCAAAATTTGGCATGTGGCACCAACAAATAAGTCTCCTTGAAGAGGTAACTATTTTATTTCAGTGTATAAAATATAGTGCTTATATCCATTGCACCCCCCCCCCCACAAATAGAAATGTAGAAATAAAAGTATATTCTGAATAGGGAGTTATAGAGAAAATTCGAAAATAGAAATGTAGAAATAAAAGTATATTCTGAATAGGGAGTTATAGAGAAAATTCGAAAATAGAAATGTAGAAATAAAAGTATATTCTGAATAGGGAGTTATAGAGAAAATTCGAAAATAGAAATGTAGAAATAAAAGTATATTCTGAATAGGGAGTTATAGAGAAAATTCGAAAATAGAAATGTAGAAATAAAAGTATATTCTGAATAGGGAGTTATAGAGAAAATTCGAAAATAGAAATGTAGAAATAAAAGTATATTCTGAATAGGGAGTTATAGAGAAAATTCGAAAATAGAAATGTAGAAATAAAAGTATATTCTGAATAGGGAGTTATAGAGAAAATTCGAAAATAGAAATGTAGAAATAAAAGTATATTCTGAATAGGGAGTTATAGAGAAAATTCGAAAATAGAAATGTAGAAATAAAAGTATATTCTGAATAGGGAGTTATAGAGAAAATTCGAAAATAGAAATGTAGAAATAAAAGTATATTCTGAATAGGGAGTTATAGAGAAAATTCGAAAATAGAAATGTAGAAATAAAAGTATATTCTGAATAGGGAGTTATAGAGAAAATTCGAAAATAGAAATGTAGAAATAAAAGTATATTCTGAATAGGGAGTTATAGAGAAAATTCGAAAATAGAAATGTAGAAATAAAAGTATATTCTGAATAGGGAGTTATAGAGAAAATTCGAAAATAGAAATGTAGAAATAAAAGTATATTCTGAATAGGGAGTTATAGAGAAAATTCGAAAATAGAAATGTAGAAATAAAAGTATATTCTGAATAGGGAGTTATAGAGAAAATTCGAAAATAGAAATGTAGAAATAAAAGTATATTCTGAATAGGGAGTTATAGAGAAAATTCGAAAATAGAAATGTAGAAATAAAAGTATATTCTGAATAGGGAGTTATAGAGAAAATTCGAAAATAGAAATGTAGAAATAAAAGTATATTCTGAATAGGGAGTTATAGAGAAAATTCGAAAATAGAAATGTAGAAATAAAAGTATATTCTGAATAGGGAGTTATAGAGAAAATTCGAAAATAGAAATGTAGAAATAAAAGTATATTCTGAATAGGGAGTTATAGAGAAAATTCGAAAATAGAAATGTAGAAATAAAAGTATATTCTGAATAGGGAGTTATAGAGAAAATTCGAAAATAGAAATGTAGAAATAAAAGTATATTCTGAATAGGGAGTTATAGAGAAAATTCGAAAATAGAAATGTAGAAATAAAAGTATATTCTGAATAGGGAGTTATAGAGAAAATTCGAAAATAGAAATGTAGAAATAAAAGTATATTCTGAATAGGGAGTTATAGAGAAAATTCGAAAATAGAAATGTAGAAATAAAAGTATATTCTGAATAGGGAGTTATAGAGAAAATTCGAAAATAGAAATGTAGAAATAAAAGTATATTCTGAATAGGGAGTTATAGAGAAAATTCGAAAATAGAAATGTAGAAATAAAAGTATATTCTGAATAGGGAGTTATAGAGAAAATTCGAAAATAGAAATGTAGAAATAAAAGTATATTCTGAATAGGGAGTTATAGAGAAAATTCGAAAATAGAAATGTAGAAATAAAAGTATATTCTGAATAGGGAGTTATAGAGAAAATTCGAAAATAGAAATGTAGAAATAAAAGTATATTCTGAATAGGGAGTTATAGAGAAAATTCGAAAATAGAAATGTAGAAATAAAAGTATATTCTGAATAGGGAGTTATAGAGAAAATTCGAAAATAGAAATGTAGAAATAAAAGTATATTCTGAATAGGGAGTTATAGAGAAAATTCGAAAATAGAAATGTAGAAATAAAAGTATATTCTGAATAGGGAGTTATAGAGAAAATTCGAAAATAGAAATGTAGAAATAAAAGTATATTCTGAATAGGGAGTTATAGAGAAAATTCGAAAATAGAAATGTAGAAATAAAAGTATATTCTGAATAGGGAGTTATAGAGAAAATTCGAAAATAGAAATGTAGAAATAAAAGTATATTCTGAATAGGGAGTTATAGAGAAAATTCGAAAATAGAAATGTAGAAATAAAAGTATATTCTGAATAGGGAGTTATAGAGAAAATTCGAAAATAGAAATGTAGAAATAAAAGTATATTCTGAATAGGGAGTTATAGAGAAAATTCGAAAATAGAAATGTAGAAATAAAAGTATATTCTGAATAGGGAGTTATAGAGAAAATTCGAAAATAGAAATGTAGAAATAAAAGTATATTCTGAATAGGGAGTTATAGAGAAAATTCGAAAATAGAAATGTAGAAATAAAAGTATATTCTGAATAGGGAGTTATAGAGAAAATTCGAAAATAGAAATGTAGAAATAAAAGTATATTCTGAATAGGGAGTTATAGAGAAAATTCGAAAATAGAAATGTAGAAATAAAAGTATATTCTGAATAGGGAGTTATAGAGAAAATTCGAAAATAGAAATGTAGAAATAAAAGTATATTCTGAATAGGGAGTTATAGAGAAAATTCGAAAATAGAAATGTAGAAATAAAAGTATATTCTGAATAGGGAGTTATAGAGAAAATTCGAAAATAGAAATGTAGAAATAAAAGTATATTCTGAATAGGGAGTTATAGAGAAAATTCGAAAATAGAAATGTAGAAATAAAAGTATATTCTGAATAGGGAGTTATAGAGAAAATTCGAAAATAGAAATGTAGAAATAAAAGTATATTCTGAATAGGGAGTTATAGAGAAAATTCGAAAATAGAAATGTAGAAATAAAAGTATATTCTGAATAGGGAGTTATAGAGAAAATTCGAAAATAGAAATGTAGAAATAAAAGTATATTCTGAATAGGGAGTTATAGAGAAAATTCGAAAATAGAAATGTAGAAATAAAAGTATATTCTGAATAGGGAGTTATAGAGAAAATTCGAAAATAGAAATGTAGAAATAAAAGTATATTCTGAATAGGGAGTTATAGAGAAAATTCGAAAATAGAAATGTAGAAATAAAAGTATATTCTGAATAGGGAGTTATAGAGAAAATTCGAAAATAGAAATGTAGAAATAAAAGTATATTCTGAATAGGGAGTTATAGAGAAAATTCGAAAATAGAAATGTAGAAATAAAAGTATATTCTGAATAGGGAGTTATAGAGAAAATTCGAAAATAGAAATGTAGAAATAAAAGTATATTCTGAATAGGGAGTTATAGAGAAAATTCGAAAATAGAAATGTAGAAATAAAAGTATATTCTGAATAGGGAGTTATAGAGAAAATTCGAAAATAGAAATGTAGAAATAAAAGTATATTCTGAATAGGGAGTTATAGAGAAAATTCGAAAATAGAAATGTAGAAATAAAAGTATATTCTGAATAGGGAGTTATAGAGAAAATTCGAAAATAGAAATGTAGAAATAAAAGTATATTCTGAATAGGGAGTTATAGAGAAAATTCGAAAATAGAAATGTAGAAATAAAAGTATATTCTGAATAGGGAGTTATAGAGAAAATTCGAAAATAGAAATGTAGAAATAAAAGTATATTCTGAATAGGGAGTTATAGAGAAAATTCGAAAATAGAAATGTAGAAATAAAAGTATATTCTGAATAGGGAGTTATAGAGAAAATTCGAAAATAGAAATGTAGAAATAAAAGTATATTCTGAATAGGGAGTTATAGAGAAAATTCGAAAATAGAAATGTAGAAATAAAAGTATATTCTGAATAGGGAGTTATAGAGAAAATTCGAAAATAGAAATGTAGAAATAAAAGTATATTCTGAATAGGGAGTTATAGAGAAAATTCGAAAATAGAAATGTAGAAATAAAAGTATATTCTGAATAGGGAGTTATAGAGAAAATTCGAAAATAGAAATGTAGAAATAAAAGTATATTCTGAATAGGGAGTTATAGAGAAAATTCGAAAATAGAAATGTAGAAATAAAAGTATATTCTGAATAGGGAGTTATAGAGAAAATTCGAAAATAGAAATGTAGAAATAAAAGTATATTCTGAATAGGGAGTTATAGAGAAAATTCGAAAATAGAAATGTAGAAATAAAAGTATATTCTGAATAGGGAGTTATAGAGAAAATTCGAAAATAGAAATGTAGAAATAAAAGTATATTCTGAATAGGGAGTTATAGAGAAAATTCGAAAATAGAAATGTAGAAATAAAAGTATATTCTGAATAGGGAGTTATAGAGAAAATTCGAAAATAGAAATGTAGAAATAAAAGTATATTCTGAATAGGGAGTTATAGAGAAAATTCGAAAATAGAAATGTAGAAATAAAAGTATATTCTGAATAGGGAGTTATAGAGAAAATTCGAAAATAGAAATGTAGAAATAAAAGTATATTCTGAATAGGGAGTTATAGAGAAAATTCGAAAATAGAAATGTAGAAATAAAAGTATATTCTGAATAGGGAGTTATAGAGAAAATTCGAAAATAGAAATGTAGAAATAAAAGTATATTCTGAATAGGGAGTTATAGAGAAAATTCGAAAATAGAAATGTAGAAATAAAAGTATATTCTGAATAGGGAGTTATAGAGAAAATTCGAAAATAGAAATGTAGAAATAAAAGTATATTCTGAATAGGGAGTTATAGAGAAAATTCGAAAATAGAAATGTAGAAATAAAAGTATATTCTGAATAGGGAGTTATAGAGAAAATTCGAAAATAGAAATGTAGAAATAAAAGTATATTCTGAATAGGGAGTTATAGAGAAAATTCGAAAATAGAAATGTAGAAATAAAAGTATATTCTGAATAGGGAGTTATAGAGAAAATTCGAAAATAGAAATGTAGAAATAAAAGTATATTCTGAATAGGGAGTTATAGAGAAAATTCGAAAATAGAAATGTAGAAATAAAAGTATATTCTGAATAGGGAGTTATAGAGAAAATTCGAAAATAGAAATGTAGAAATAAAAGTATATTCTGAATAGGGAGTTATAGAGAAAATTCGAAAATAGAAATGTAGAAATAAAAGTATATTCTGAATAGGGAGTTATAGAGAAAATTCGAAAATAGAAATGTAGAAATAAAAGTATATTCTGAATAGGGAGTTATAGAGAAAATTCGAAAATAGAAATGTAGAAATAAAAGTATATTCTGAATAGGGAGTTATAGAGAAAATTCGAAAATAGAAATGTAGAAATAAAAGTATATTCTGAATAGGGAGTTATAGAGAAAATTCGAAAATAGAAATGTAGAAATAAAAGTATATTCTGAATAGGGAGTTATAGAGAAAATTCGAAAATAGAAATGTAGAAATAAAAGTATATTCTGAATAGGGAGTTATAGAGAAAATTCGAAAATAGAAATGTAGAAATAAAAGTATATTCTGAATAGGGAGTTATAGAGAAAATTCGAAAATAGAAATGTAGAAATAAAAGTATATTCTGAATAGGGAGTTATAGAGAAAATTCGAAAATAGAAATGTAGAAATAAAAGTATATTCTGAATAGGGAGTTATAGAGAAAATTCGAAAATAGAAATGTAGAAATAAAAGTATATTCTGAATAGGGAGTTATAGAGAAAATTCGAAAATAGAAATGTAGAAATAAAAGTATATTCTGAATAGGGAGTTATAGAGAAAATTCGAAAATAGAAATGTAGAAATAAAAGTATATTCTGAATAGGGAGTTATAGAGAAAATTCGAAAATAGAAATGTAGAAATAAAAGTATATTCTGAATAGGGAGTTATAGAGAAAATTCGAAAATAGAAATGTAGAAATAAAAGTATATTCTGAATAGGGAGTTATAGAGAAAATTCGAAAATAGAAATGTAGAAATAAAAGTATATTCTGAATAGGGAGTTATAGAGAAAATTCGAAAATAGAAATGTAGAAATAAAAGTATATTCTGAATAGGGAGTTATAGAGAAAATTCGAAAATAGAAATGTAGAAATAAAAGTATATTCTGAATAGGGAGTTATAGAGAAAATTCGAAAATAGAAATGTAGAAATAAAAGTATATTCTGAATAGGGAGTTATAGAGAAAATTCGAAAATAGAAATGTAGAAATAAAAGTATATTCTGAATAGGGAGTTATAGAGAAAATTCGAAAATAGAAATGTAGAAATAAAAGTATATTCTGAATAGGGAGTTATAGAGAAAATTCGAAAATAGAAATGTAGAAATAAAAGTATATTCTGAATAGGGAGTTATAGAGAAAATTCGAAAATAGAAATGTAGAAATAAAAGTATATTCTGAATAGGGAGTTATAGAGAAAATTCGAAAATAGAAATGTAGAAATAAAAGTATATTCTGAATAGGGAGTTATAGAGAAAATTCGAAAATAGAAATGTAGAAATAAAAGTATATTCTGAATAGGGAGTTATAGAGAAAATTCGAAAATAGAAATGTAGAAATAAAAGTATATTCTGAATAGGGAGTTATAGAGAAAATTCGAAAATAGAAATGTAGAAATAAAAGTATATTCTGAATAGGGAGTTATAGAGAAAATTCGAAAATAGAAATGTAGAAATAAAAGTATATTCTGAATAGGGAGTTATAGAGAAAATTCGAAAATAGAAATGTAGAAATAAAAGTATATTCTGAATAGGGAGTTATAGAGAAAATTCGAAAATAGAAATGTAGAAATAAAAGTATATTCTGAATAGGGAGTTATAGAGAAAATTCGAAAATAGAAATGTAGAAATAAAAGTATATTCTGAATAGGGAGTTATAGAGAAAATTCGAAAATAGAAATGTAGAAATAGAAGTATATTCTGAATAGGGAGCTTTATGAAATAGAATTGTTCGAAATTGAGAATAATAGCAATAGAGAATAATCGAAAATACAACAATCGAAATAGAAATACAATCGAAATGTGCATGTTTCCAAACCTATTACATTCGAAATTGGGAACGTTCGAAATAGCGAAAATTCGAAATTGCGAACTTTCGAAATAGCGAAAATTCGCAATTTAGTGGTCGAAATACAGATTTTCGAAATTGCCATTTTCTAACCGGGGACTGACTACCGTCAGTTATGAGCAAGTTTATTGTGCAAAAAGAAATACGTTTATATTGGGGAAAAAAAATGAAAACCAGGATTGTCATAATGACACACACACACTTCATTAATTTACACTAAACTTGTTGGTTTATCTTTTAGCAAACATAGGAGGAACTGTGTTAAGCATAAATAAGGTAAAATAAAAACAATGTGCAAAATGATATTTAAAATGGTTTATTAAATGAAAAGATGCAGAAAAAGTTCTCTGTTGTTTTAATACATATGATGAACACGTCTGAAAGATCCAATTCTAGGGTGTGTGGCTCCCCAGTCAGTGTATCTCCTGTACTCTCCAGGTCTCAGGTAATACTGACGTCCTCGGTAATTGGGCTCTGCATAGAACATCCAGTATCCATCTTGTACATGGGCAGAGTTGACATCATGGTAATGGAATCTCTCATGGACATTATGACAATCTTCAGTGAATTCCATCATCTGGCCCCTGAAGTCTTCTCTCTCATAGATCCTTACTCTAAATGAACCTTGGTGCTGCATTCGTAATAAATAAAATGTTAATTATAATAAAATGTATATGTAATCCTTTTTTAGAATATAAGCAGATGGTTAATATTATTGTTTTTAAAACACTTTGGTTAATAAAAATAGTTGCCTTTTACCTGAGGGCTTAGGCGACAAGACCGTATGGAGTCATTGTACCCCATCCATTGCTGGAAATCAGGGTACTCTCCTCTATGAAGGAAATACTGGTGTCCCCTGTAATTAGGGTGTTCATACAAGATCCAGTTTCCACTTTCCACACGGATAGAGTTACAGCGCCTAAAGTATGAGGACATGTCTGGACATTCAGAGTTACACTCATAGGAGCGACCCTGAAAGTTTCTCTCCTCATAGAAGATGATCTGTCAGGAGAAGAACATTGATATGTTAGCTGTGACAATATTGTAAGAAATTATCAAGACATGTTAAAGCATATATCATGATTTAAGCATATAGATGATAGACAAATACTGCTGCCACATTCATAGGCATTAAACCTGGCATAAGCAACCCTTGACAATCCAGGTTCTGTGAAACTACATTTCCAAATAAGCTTCAACAGCACATGTTTATCTGATTGCTGTCAAAGCTTGATGTGACTTGTAGTTTCACAACACCTGCTGTGCCACAGTTTGTCTATACTGCTTTAACATTTATAAGATTTCAGCATTAGCAAAAGAAGCATATACATTTTTTAAAAGTCACTATAGCTCTCTTCCCCACCCCCCATTCTCTCCCTGACTGCAATGTGACATATTTCCATTGGATTGTGATTGCACTTTAAAGAAGATGTTTTACTATATAACAAAACTTATCTATTTCTTACATTGCATTGTATTAATATTTACCAAAACTTATAATCACAGTAATTATCGAATGTTTTTCTACTTTCTTCAGCTATTAATCATTCTTAAATATAAAATATAGAATAGCCACAACAAAAAACAGAGGTTGGATGAAGAATGAGGATTTTTTCTCAGTGTTGGCATCATGATTATTGAATCTAAGAATTAGCTAAAAATGCCACATCTAGTAAAAGGCTATATCAAAGCCAAGGGTGACTCAGCCAAGTGCTAGCAGAGGTATAAACTGACCTAATGCATACAAAGTTTGTTAATACAAATTTTTTTTTATATAAAGTATTGTCAGTATTTTATAAAAAAAAAAAAGACAAAAAAAACATATTCATTGTGCAACTGCTGTATATTGTATAGTATATTGTATTGTACATGTAAATTATGGTGTCATTTAATAAAATTATATTTGCAGTTTAACATTTTAAATAATGCGTACCTTCCCCATGTTGTAAAAGATATTGTGTTCAAATGCTGAATAGATACAGAACTGAGAAACAGAAGGATTATATACTACCTGCTTTGAATACATTTCAAATGGTAAGCAAAATGTTGAACTGTTTTTATTCTTTTTTATGTAAAAGGCTCTTTTTGGTATTTCTCTAAACTTTTGTTCTTGTAAACTCCATAATACATTTATTTTTCCTGAAGCATTATTAGGAAACAATGCATGATTTTAAACAGATTGTGTTTTTTCAGCATATGTAACCTTTACATTGTTTTGTTCGCTGAACAAAACTTGGGTGGTCATGAGATCATGGGATAGGTGAATGTGACTGACACATAACTCTGTTTGTTTGGATATAAGTTCTTTGAGCTAGTGAATACATTAAATATGAAACACCATGGTTAGTTATCTCCTAGATAAATCATTTAACAGGTGTTTTTTAGGCCATGCCTATCACAACTTGAAAGGCATTACTTTATAAAATTTTATAAAAAGAAATCTAAGATTCCATCTAGGTGGACCAACCAGACCAGCCCTAGAGCCAAAAAGTTACTGTTGAAGTCTGAAGGAGTCGTAATATATATTTATACACATATATGTGTGTGTATATATATATATATATATATATAGGTATGTGTGTGTGTGTGTGAATATACACAAAACTTTACAGCACATGTCTGCAGCAAGTACCACATCAAAACTGGACAGTAAAGATGGTGGGTGCCATGGCCGAAGGTTAAATAAATGATGAGTGTAATCTCACATACACAAGCCAGCACACCGATTTGCAAAAATATCAAAAAGATTTAATTCACTGCGAACAACAAGCCACAGTGAAAGAGAAAATCTCAATTATAAAAATAGAACAATGATCAGACCAAGAGGTGGAACTCAGCAAACTCATATACATAAGATGTTAGCAAAAAGTTCATGCTGAATCAAATAGTATCAAATAGTCAGAGGCTGTAGTTCCATTCGTGTAAGGCAGACTCAGGGTCCCTGGAGATTCCTTCATATGGGCATAAGAGAGCAGTGCAAAGTAACCAACAGGTTCAGTCAAGGTCTAGAAGGTCTAGAACCTTACGGTTTAACATGTCTGATTAAGGTTTCTTGCATTGGCATAATATAGATACCTTCAAAACTTTACTACTCAAACTCCAAAAAGCAATGAAATTACGACATTGAGGCTGGAGCCTTAAGCAATACAGACATGGTATACCTTCACATCCTGTGGTTAGCTGCAGATTCAGCACTATCATGGAGTGAGATTGCTGTCATTCACAAAATATTGGAGCTGTCATGTGACAGATTTGTGTTATATATTTTACACACAATGGAATAAATACAGTGGGTACAGTGGCTATAACCTGGGGGTGAGGAAGGCACTGAGACAGCTGCAACCACAATGGTTATAAAGTTCTGAACATTCCCGCTATGCTACAAAAAAAAATAGCTGGGGTATGAGAAGAACTGGCTTTACTATGTTCATTTCAGAGCAGAGCAGGGTAACTGGGAAGTGATGCAAAGCTCTACCTCTGAATACACACATGCCATGCAACTTGAATTTACTAAATGTGTGAGAAGCTACTTGCACAAAAGATAGGCTTTGTTGCAATCCGGTATTACAGCAAAAACCTTTTAATTTATAAATGACCACAGAAGGCGGCAGAATAACGAATAAACGCTCCCTCCCACCCAGGGCTGGTGTCTGGTCCCTGTGCTCCCTAGGCAAAGTTTGGCCTGTCTCAACCCCCCCTGCACCACACCGTCTTTATATGCGCCCCTTCATATGACCCTTGAGGCCTCTATGCCCCCTTCATATGTCCCATTCAGCCCTCTATGCCCCCTTCAAGCCTCTATACCAGGGTTGCCGACTCTCCCGGAATGTCCGGGAGACTCCCGAAATTCGGGCAGTACTCCCGGTATCCCGGGAGAGCCAGTAAATCTCCCGCAAGTGACTTGAGGCCCGTGGTTTCACTGAAACCACGGCCTCAAGTCTTGCCCCCCTGCCTAGCAACACTAGTATACTAGTGTTGCTAGGCACAGGAAGGGACTTGATGACGCAATTTGCGGCATCAAGCCCC
>WWET01003610.1:84735-97048 GCA_011038615.1 Limnodynastes dumerilii
TCTTTCTAAACCAAGAGCTAACCTCTTATGAAGATCCCCAAATCTCCAAAACAGCCACTCTGAGACCACACCCCCTCTCAGCTGCAATCCCAGACAGGCTTTAAAACACACATCCAAGATAGAGGCTGCTTCAAATCAGTTTATAAAGTAATTTATATAGCAGGTGCACAAGGCAAGGGGAATTTGAACAAAAACCAAACATGGCCTGGCACTCTAGCCATTACCCAGTTTCTAATTTTATATATATATTGAAGACCCCTAATGACAGTGCTGAGTGATAGCAATTTTTTTTTAATTTTTTCTTTTGTGATGTTACTTTCATTATTTTACTATAAAATATTGCTGCAAAGCTCTGGACTTTTGTGATGTTACTTTCATTATTTTACTATAAAATATTGCTGCAAAGCTCTGGACTTGTGTACTTGTGTTTATTATGAATATTATATATTGCAAGAGTTTGTAGACAAAAATAGAAGGTTAAGGAGTCACTTTAAGAAGCTGTTTACTAAACAAGCAGAAGTGCCTATCTGGCCAGTTTATTACACCAACGTTTCAACCAGTAACTTTCCCGGTTTTCCTCAGGGTGAAAAAAATGAGACAAATATACACCAAATCACACATGGAACAAACCTTATATACTAAATTAAAAACCAGCCACTTACCTGGTTAGCCCATGCATGCGGCCTCAGAGCCGGAAGTCTCTCACTCAACCAAGCCTCACTCTCAAACAGGCAATGAGGAAGAGGTCTGAACTTACTGGACTCCTCATTGGATGCTAGTTGCTAGGCAACCCAGGACACGGCTGTAATAATAAATGAATAAGTTGAAGCAAATCAGAAAAATAGAAAACAAACAGAGAACCCCAAAACAACAAGTAAATACTACAAGAGCAGAGTACACAGTAATACATACACAATTTCAGAAAACATTGTAAAGAAAGCTGTTCGTTCAGACCCAGCGGTGCTACAGTCTGTAACCGGAAAATCCATGCTGCTTCCTTTTGTAAAAGCAACCTCTCACGATCTCCACCTGTTTTGAAAGAGGAACCACTTCTATACCCATCCATTTCAGCTCGTGGGATTCATGTCCAGCACTCCGCCAGTGCCGGGTAACCGGCTGGTCCATTTCCTTGCCCCCAAGTGCAGCCTTAATGGCCGAACGATGGAGGGCTATTTTCTCGCAGTTTGCAGATGGTTTTCCTATGTAAATAAGGCCACAGGGGCAGCGTATCATATATATATAGCCATCTTCTTTTTAATTTAGTATATAAGGTTTGCTCCATGTGTGATGTGGTGTATATTTGTCTCATTTTTTTCACCCTGAGGAAAACCGGGAAAGTTACCGTTTGAAACGTTGGTGTAATAAACTGTACATGCATAAAACACACACACATATATTTATATGAATATATAACACACATCTTGAATATTACACACAAAAAATTAGCATGACACACACACACAAACACACACACACGCGCGCACACACACACACACACACACACACACTTACTTTTACACTTATACTCATACACTTACTTTTACATTTCACACACACACTTACTTTTACTTTTCAATAGAGCTGTGCCGATCTGAAAGATGAAGGATAGGAAGTGTGGGTGGATCATAGCAGCAAAAGCCAAGCCAATGAGAGAGTAGCATGACATCAGTTACTCCCTCATTGGCTGAGCTGCTTTAGCTGAAGCAGAAAATGTACACCTGGTAGTGACTGCTCCGCTCTCCAGCAGCTCTGTGTACCGACTTAGCCCCCCAGCAGCCCATCTGGCATTTGTCAGAACTGCCAGATGGCCAGGCTGGTCCTGGAGGAGAGGCAGCTCCTGGACTTTGCTGTGGCGTTGAGGTGAGTAAAGGGGGTTGTGATCGCCTAAGATCGCCTAATGGTAGTGCCGGCCCTGCTCCCACCATAAGATGAAGTAATGAAGGTCTGGTCCCTGATGGGTTCCAAAGCTTTAAAAGGTTATATTTACCAAAGCAGAGTTTAATCCAAAGGGTCAATACTGTGTCCTATACACTCGCAAGATATCTGGGTCATAACACCATCAGGTCGTCAAAAACAGAAGACTGAGCTACCATATCACTCAGTATAATATATATACAATTTTATCAAAGCTTGCTGACGTCACTGGGATCCACTTCCTGGTGACAGCTGGTCGGGGGTTTCCTTTGATCATCTGGAGAAGTCCTTTGAAGCACGGTGTTCTATGTCGTAGGTGTTGGTCATCCTGTGTGCCATGAATATTTAACTAGATTTCTGACATTATATTCAGCTAAAATATAATTAAGCTCCTATTTTATGATCGCAATATGCAATCGCATTTAAAGATATATCTTCACTAATATAATGTCAAGATCTACACTCACATACTAAACATGGACTGAGAAACTATTACAGAAACCCAGTAGTAAAAAATAGCCATTTAGAACATCTGTGGATTAAGTTTTAGAACTTTGGAATTCAATTTATTATACAATCTGGCTTAGCATTCACAAACATTAATAAGCAGGAACATAAGAATATTCACCTCATTGTGTGCATGCGGCCACGTGTGTATATTCGCGCCAAAAGCTATTCCTTTGTCTGAGATAAAACACAAAAGACTTTAAAGTTGTTTTATATATTGATTACAGCTTAATTATTTTATTTTATGATTTTTATGTCTTATTATTCTTCAACAGACCACCCTTAAACAGTACCTACAACTATTTAAACATTAATTTCGCATTTTGGATCATAAAATAATGTCTCAGTATTATTCTCAACTAATTCTATCACTGCCAGAATCTCAGTCTTCTTTCTTCTGCACCTTAACAGAACACAAACACATTTCACGCCTATTATCACTATGATGATGACAATGATTATAAAGACAAGGAACTTTTCGATCGATTCCGCCAGTCCCTTAACCCAAGAGCTCAACCCTGAGAACCAATAAACGTGGTTCAACCATGATGCCCAACTTGCTAATTCTTCTCCTACTGTGGACAAAGACAAGTTATGAGTCCTACAAAAATCCCATTTTAACTGTAGGACCTTATCCATTTTCCGGTCTATAACTTCATCAGTGTTATTTGTTATATACGTACAACATTTAACACCGAATTGCATTGCTAAGGTGGCACAATAACCTCCCGTCACTTCAGTTAGGTAATTGAACACTATCCTAGGCTGTACTAATTCTTTCTCAAACACAGATATCAATTTTGTTACTAATGGCCAGTTTCTAAGGCCCAGTTCTCTCTTCTCCCAGTGTTCATATTGTGTGTACATAAGGAGGTATTGCACTGGTATGTAGTGCAAGCATCTTTTTATGTGTCAGTGTTAATAGCTCAGGCTCAACTCTACTGATAACACAGACTCCTTGCGAGTTTGGGGATACCCACTTTTACGCTTTCCAGCCACACACATAATAAATGTCATCAGGGAGGATATAGGGAAAAGCATAACCTAAAATCTTTCTACACAGAGGTCCGTATTCAGACCTCTGGCCGCATTGCATATGCGGCCGGAGTTTACCGATGTGAACTACTGCGCATGTGTAATAATTTCCTTATGAAATCTACGTTACTTTTTGCAACATAGATTGCGTATATGCAGTCTTTAAGACCTCGTATACGCAATCTATGTTGCAAAAAGTAACGTAGATATCATAAGGAATCGGTAAACTCCGAGGTCTGAATACGGCCCAGAGTGTCCATAAATGTACCTGTACCCAATGATAACATCTGTTCATAACATGTTTTTGCCTGTATGGTCTCCGCACAGTGACTGGGTAGTACCTTACCAATCAACATCTTTTTAGGTCTGTTTATATATCCTAACTTCTGATATCCCTTAATCATTCTAATGTGTTGTATCTCGTCAGTTTTCACTGGTCTATCATCGAGTCTCTGTGAATAGGCCATCCTCTTATTATACCACACAACTTCCCTAAATCCAAATTTCCTGATATCTGTAAACTTAATACACAGTAAAGACCTATCTACTGAATACTGGCTAAGTTTCAAAATAGGGGCTTTGGTCAAAGGATATTTCCCCTCAGTGGGTCTCCCATCCTTTAAATTTAGCAATTCAGGGACCTCTAATGGCATCAGAACTAAACCCATATTATCTTGCCCCTGAGGGACAAGGGAGCATACCCAACAATCATTTTGGTCTAAAACCTTTCCCACTAAAGAATGATAATGATCTAAGGGACCCCCCAGTGATCTCAAGGTCAACCTTAGATTGGCATCTATAAATGCATTTTTCTTCTATTTTCAGGACACAAGTTTTACATATGCAGTATTCTTTAGACGGTAACCCTTCACATCGCTCTTTACTATCGAGGTCAGCGGACCGTTTCCCAACTCCTGTGTGTAAAATACCTGATATAATACTATATGTCCTGTACCATTACCAGACCGATACATGTTATTTACCATATTACCAGATCCGATGATCTCCACCCTTTCACCGTGACATGGAAACGCCAAGCTGAAAATAAAAACGAGAATAACACAAGAAAGAATGGGCTCCATGAGAGAAGCGGTCTCCTTCCTTAATTCAGGTGGTTGTTATGAGTCCTCTCGGAATAGGTTGTCAAGCGATGGGATAACCGTGTCGATCTCCTCCTCATCTGGAACCTTTTCCAGATCAATAGCCCTCTTACAATGGGACAAATGCACCCACGTATTCCTCTCAGCAACTTTCAGTGAAGTAGTGCTGGTCAGCAACACCTGGTATGGCCCTTCCCATCTGTCAATAAGACAACCTGAACGTAAAAAGTTTCTTATCATCACAAAATCACCAGGTTCAATATTGTGACAGTTAGTTTGTGGGATATCCGGGGCCAACAGTTTCAAACTCTTCTGTTTCTGCCTAAGATGTTTACTCATGTGTATGAGATAATGGACTGTCACTTCATTACTGCACTTCAACTCATCCTGGGGATCTACCATCAAATGGGGTTAGCGCCCAAACAGTAACAGTATCTCGTATGGTGACAAATGAAGTGAGGATCTAGGAGTGGTCCTTAAACTGTGAAGGACTAGCGGTAATGCTTCAGGCCATACTAATCCGGTTTCAGCCATTACTTTACTTAATTTGTTCTTAGTGGTCCCATTAAACCTTTCTACTTTGCCACTGGCTTGAGGTTGATAGGGGGTATGTAGCTTACTTTTAAAGCCCATTAGCTGGCACATACTTTTAAACACATACCCCAATAAAATGGGAACCTTGGTCACTCTCAATTGCCCTGGGGATACCATACCTACACACAAACTCTTGGACTATTTTCTTAGCAGTAAATGCAGCTGTATTAGTAGCGGCTGGATACACTTCTACCCAATGTGAATACATATCCAAACAAACCAATACATACTTCAAATTCCTGCAGGGTGGTAGTTGAATAAAATCAATTTGTATTACCTGAAAAGGACATTCTGTTGGCAGAATGTGAGATGGCTCTGTTGGAATAATTTTTGGAACATTCTTTCTTAGACAAAAAAGACATGACTTAACTTTCTTAATTGCTAATACAGAAAAAAAATGGTGCGCTCCAGTAAGATCAAACCATGTGCTGCCTCCACTAGGGCTGAAAGATATGCTCTGGGAGCCACCGGTTTTTCGGTTCCATCTTTCCAAAGCCCATCAGGCTCTTGGCTACATACTTTCGTCCTCCAGACAGCCTTTTCCCGTAGGGAACACAAATCCTGCATATCAATTAGCATTTGCATTGAGAGCATCTCGAATACCATGATGTTATTGTTTCTCAAATTATCTGATGTTAATGAAGCTGCGGCTCTTTTAGCAGCCTCATCTGCTCTTTGAATTCCCAATGAAACTATGTCTGTTTCATAAGTATGTTCCTTACATTTGATAACTGTGTGGGCAGTTGTATGTGTCCCTGCTGCTGTCATAAAATTTCTCCACAGGGCCCCAAAATAATGTACCACTCCAAAGGCGTATCTCGAATTTGTGTATATATTAGCAATTTTTCCTTCCGCCAACTAACATGCCCTTCTCAAAGCTACAAGTCCTGCAACTTGTGCTGAGTGAGGCGAAGCTGTAGAAGTTCAGCTTCTACAATACCTTCATCGCCTACTACCGCGTAACCAGTACATAACTCGCCTGTGTCAGTCTGTCTATCACAACTTCCGTCAATGTAAAAGACTAACTCAGCGCCATCTAGTGGGGTGTCACAGATGTTGAGTCTTGCAGTAAAGGTCTGCTTCAGATAGTCTGCACAATCATGTGTATCTGCATCTGTACCGAATCCACCAATTTCATCCTCTCCCTCCACCTTTTGTGCATCATGAGGCACATTAGGTAGGTTTGTGGCTGAATTTAGCATATTACACCTTTTAATCGTGATATTTGCTTTCACAATCAGCGCTAACTCCCACCTGGTGAATCGTGCAGATGAAATATGTCTGGTTTGAGCTGAATTAAGAAGAGCAGACTGCATGAGGTACATGAACTGTCAAATCGTGACATAATATCACATCTTTGCTTTTACTTACCAGTAAAGCGGCTGCTGCCACTGCTCTGAGACAGGTCGGGAGTGATTTATCTACAGTGTCCAGTTGGGCACTGCAGTAAGCCACTGGTCTATTAGCATCTCCATGTTTCTGTGTTAAGACTCCTGCCGCACGACCAACAGTTTCGGTGCAATATAGGTCAAAAGGTTTCGCATAATCAGGTATTCCGAGGGCAGGGGCTGTCATTAAACTTTCCTTAAGATCTTCAAAGGCTTGCACTGACTGTTCAGTGTGTATTACATGGTCAGGCTTAGATGCAGAAATCTGCTCCTGTAATGGCAGTACTAAGATGGAGAACCCTGGCATCCAGTTTCTACAATACCCGCAGTTTCCTGTGAAGGACCAAACTTGTTGTTGGTTTTGCAATAGTGTCATGTTTTGTATTGCCTTGATACGGTCCTCAGTCAGGTGATGTAACCCTTTGGTGAGACAGTGTCCTAAGTATTTGACTTGGGTCTGACATGGTTGTAATTTGTCTTTTGATACCTTGTGTCCTGTTTGTGTGAGATGAAATAACAGTTCTTTAGTATCTGACAATGATGCTTCAAAAGAATCCAAGCACAAAAACAAATCATGTACATACTGTATCAGGACCGACCCATTGCTTGGTTGTAAAGACTGTAAACAATCATGTAAAGTCTGAGAGAAAATGCTAGGGCTGTCCACGAACCATTGGGGTAACTGAGTCCAAGTATATTGTACCCCTATAGGTGAACGCAAAGAGGTACTGACAGTCAGGATGTAGAGGAACAGAAAAGAAAGCGAAATAAATATCTATTACCATGAAGTAGTTAGAGGTTACAGGAATTTGCATTGAGATAATAACTGGATTACTACGGGGAACTGACTCTCTACCACCTTGTTTACATCCCTCAAATTTTGTACTAGCCTATAGCCCCTCCCCCCACTTTTCTCGACAGGGAAGATCAGACTATTGGCAACACTAGAGGTGCGAGTCAGAATACCTTGTTGTCGCAACTGTTCAATGACAGGTAGTACACCCAATTCTACCTCAGGTTTCAAAGGATACTGGGGTATCTTTGGCACTAACCTCCCTTGTTTAAGATGTACCATGACAGGAGGTACATTTGAAATCAATCCAGTGTCCTGTCCATTTTTTTTTCACAGGGAACCTGGTAACAGTTCTAACATACCTTCTACCTTTGCTGGAAATTGACCTGTGCCTGTAGAAAATACCATTAACCTTGTTGGAGTCTCAAGAATGTCCTGTACTTCCTGTACCTGGCGTTCTGGAATGTCCAGAAACACCCCATCAGGTGTACAGTAAATTACATAACCCATCTTACACAGCAAGTTCCATCTGAGTAGATTGGTGGGTGCTGATGCTGCAAGAAGAAAAGAGTGTTTAGTACTTAAAGGACCTATGGTAATATCAGTGGGTGCAATCAGCGGATACTGCTGCACCTCCCCCGAGACTCCCACAGCATGGATGGTTTTCCTGGTAATGAGTAGATTAAGAGAAGAAGTTAATACAGATCTGGCCGCCCCTGTGTCAACAAGAAAGGTTTGATTAATGCCTGCAATCTTAATCTCTACATTAGGTTCTTGATTTTGGCCGCTAATCAATCCTGCCTGCATTAAACCACAGGTATGACTTGTTCCTCATTGGTTGTGTGAGCCTGGAACTTGGCTCCTTAGACCATGGGACACTGCGTGATTCACACGCATGTCCTGATTTCTATTATTATACCTTTCTCCCCTTGTAGCCCCACTGTGTCTGTAAGGTTCCCGTTGCTCCTTATAATTTGTCCTTCTAGGTTCTGTACACTGAGATCTTAAATGCCCTTCTTTCCCACAATTATAGTATATAAGCCTTGACCTTCGCTGTTGTGGGTTATAATTAGAGTGGTGATGTTTCTATAAAGGTATGCGTGTCTCTAATGCTTGAATGCTTAACGTTAATAACCTCTCTAATTGCCTCTCTTTCCTTTTGACTACATTTCTTTCATGGGCTACTGCTTTAGCCCTGAGACCACCCACATCTAAAACCTGCAAATCCGGTTCTTCTATCTGAATTCTCTGCCGGATTGATTCTAAAAGTCCAGTCATCAGAACTGACACTGCCAGTTCCTTATAATGTGGATTTGTCTGTATGTCTTGTATCCCTGTATACTTAGCCAGTTCCTCTATTGCCCTTTGGAAATAATCCCCCACGCTTTCACTGTCCTTTTGTTTGGTTGTGAATATCCTCTGTCATTCAACCTTTACTGGGAAATACATTGCCAATTGGGCACATATATTTTCAATATTGGTTTTGTGATCAATTCTGGTTAGCATCCTGTCTTCTCCCAACTTAGATGCAGCAATAAAACTCTCCACATTAGTGCCAGAAGGAAGACAAGATCTAGGAACATTTGCCAATCTCTATTTGTGGGTTCAAACATATTTCCCAGGTTCTTAATAAATTTCTGGCTACCAGCCAAATCTTTACTAGGATTTGGAAAATCTGCTAACATTGAGCATGGTTGCATCCGTGTCCATGGGGTGTACATGACAATCTCTTGTACAGGTATTACCCTATCACTCCCTACATTCCCAGTGGGAACAGTTAATGTGCACACTGGACATATTGGTTTGCAACCGATACAATTCTTACAACTTAAATTAGAGGCATGGTTATGCTTACCCATCACAGACCGTGCAATGTGTGGGATCTCTGCTTCCACATGAACAATAGATTCAGCACTGCAAGTACCTACTTCAGGTTAAACATAAACAGAACATTCTGGGTTTACAGGTACATCAGAATGTGTAGCAGCGTGTGTGGGAATAGGATAAGTACATTTTGCGGGTGTTAGCGGGCCTAATGCGGGCGCATTTGTGCATGCTGCTAGGACAACCATATCCAAAGGTACGCTCGCAGCCGTATTCACTGATGCAGTGATTACCTGCACATCTGTGGCTGGGCCTTGTGTTACTACAAACCCCCCTTGCCTTAGCTGACCTGCATGTGTTTGCAGGAGCTGATATATAAAAGATGGCTCATCCTCATCCTCATATTAAGGATGGCTCATCCTCAATATCTTTACCTGCTGTATCACCCATATGCATTTTCTTATTTAACACAGGGTATGAATTTGCTATTTTTCTTACATTGTTATCGCTGGTTCCCCATTCACAAACATTAAGGAATTAGCATTACTTGGACAAACTGCATTATTAGTACGACAGACATTCTCCTGCTCTCCCAAGTATGGTGGAGGTGGAGAAGGTACATGCATTAACAAAGGAGCATGCGTAAGGGTTGCATGCTCACCAATGCATCCCCATTTACATTCGCGTGTGCGCGCAAAAGACCTTTGTCTTGCTTGCCCCTTTCTCGCGCCAGTTTTCACCTTCTGCTTACCATAAAGAAAGACAGAAAGCGTATTTCTCACGTTTCTTTTGCGATTTTACCTTTGAAATTTGCGATCCCACCTCTCTGAGAATTTTCTCATTGAAACTACCAACTAGTCATTTTAATCCATTTCTCAATAACATGACCTGCAGGCGTCCATTAATCACCTCAAAACATAACTCCTCAATCACTCCTACTCGTGATGGCTTTTTTCCCATGATCAGGTACCTCCTAAATCACAGGTAGATAAAGAATGAAGCTAATGCAACACCTGAAACAAACAATGACCTAGTCACTTGTGCACCTTCTAGCTTACGTAATAACTCGCACGCTAATTGTGATCACATGCACCGGGCGTGGGACAGGTACTAACCAACTTAATAAACTCCGACCGTATGGCAAATAGCGAACGGTTAAACCTAACTGACAACATAAGCCAGATAAGCGCTAATCCAATGTCAATACCCTCCTACCCTACCTATCACCAAGTTGTACGTCTACTCGGAGCTTCTGACCACGGTAACTACGTGGTTTGATTTCTTTAACAACAAAAACTTAATTAAAAAAAGAACTATAATGGTTCGAGATCAGATCCTACGTAGTCCTCTGTTATCTACTTATCTGATGACAAAATCACCCTTCGCATTCCGTAATATTAACCGTTTGCAATATAGCACACTTTAGCGAGTTCTCGCATACAGGCATAGGACAGGACTTAACCAACTTAGTAAACTCTGTGCGAAAATCTGAACTTGGTATTTTGCGCTAAAAGTAATTCACAATCACGCTTTGCTATAATTCTATACTGCAATATAAAGGTATACAAACACACAAAAAACAGGCTATACTTTTCAAAAGGTTGGTATATTCACTAAACAATTTGCCTTAAAAAAAACTACCCCAAAAATGGCAATTAGAAGGCAAAATACATAAGTGTACACATTTTGCTATGCTATGCGAATGTGCGCAGAAAACAGTATACCTTTGGAAAAAAAACACGCACTTTAGGAGCGCAGGTTGAAACCAGACCACAAAAATAAAACCCAAAATACTTTTAAAATTTTAACTATAAAAGAATCCCCGTCCCAAGATTCAAAAATACAGTATTAACCCCGCCCGTTAGCAGACACAAAATAAAATAGCGTAAATACTGCGCATGTACTCACCCCACTTTGTTACTCAATTGAAAATCTGCGCGCGTGGCAATAAGATTTCCTACGACAGAGCCCCCAGCTGATGGAATACGGTATTACAGAAAAACCTTTTAATTTATAAATGACCGCAGAAGGCGGCAGAATAATGAATAAATGCTCCCTCCCACCATAAGATGAAGAAAGGAAGGTCCGGTCACTGGTTGAGTCCCAAAGCTATAAAAGGTTATATTTACCAAAGCAGAGTTTAATCCAAAGGGTCAATCCTGCGTCCTATACACTCGCAAGATTTGTGGATTAAGTTTTAGAACTTTGGAATTCAATTTATTATACAATCTTGCATAGCATTTACAAACATTAATAAGCAGGAACGTAGGAATATAAAAAGACTTTTGAGAAAGGGCCATGCCCGAAACGCGTCAAGGATCTTCCTGGGGACTCTCCATCCTTTGTTCCTGTGTCTCATCTCCTCTTGAGCTATTCCACCGGTAGTTGGACGTCCTTACCTACCTTCGTTTTGGAAAGCACAGTATACTTTTGATATGGTACTCCTTCCTTGGGCTCTGCATCATTATTATTTTCATTTATGGACTAATTTGTTTTATATGGACTTTTAGTAGTAAAACAAACATGGCCAGGCACTCTAGCCATTACCCAGTTACTAATCATGATCTTCTATCTTTAAAATAAAAGTCAGAGAATTAGTTACAGATATCTGCAGATATGTGAAGTACGCCACCTGCCACTTACAAGGCTTCTCTGTTAGGTGGTCCTAACTCTAAACTTTAGAGTCCCAATTGTGGGTCACATGTCAAATATCTTTCTCCTCCATATTTACAGAGGTCTAAAAGTCAGTACGTGAGAAGGAAGTGAACACCCATGTCACTCCCCTCTCATTTGGGGACTTTGGACGACGTATGTGTCCATTTATTATTTATTATTATTTATTAACAGGATTTTATATAGCGCCAACAGATTACGTAGCACTTTACAATTTTAATAATTAGTATAAACAAGACTAAGAAATAATAAACAGAATGGGTGGGTAAGAGGGCCCTGCTCACAAGCTTACACTCTATAGGACAGTGGGTTTGATTCATAAGGGCAAGTGCTATATATCACACAATGGAACCAGCCAGGTTGCATGGTAAAAGTACTCTCATTGCTCTGTATGAGCCAGCCACACAGCAGTGTTAGTAAGAGAGATGAGGGAATTTTAGAAGAGCGAGTGTGTGGGTTTGTGTTAATAATGTAAAAGAAAGGAA
>WWET01003610.1:97491-122071 GCA_011038615.1 Limnodynastes dumerilii
ATATATATATATATATTTATATTCCACTTCCCCCACACATACAAATACACATTTGTTCCCACACACACAAACATTCTCCCACAAATACGCAAAATGACATGAATTATATATATAAATTAAAACTACAAACCTATCTTATACTGGATTTTGATGAACTCCCTTCTCCTGTTGCATCCGGTCCACAATCCTGAAACAGCACAATTCCACTGTATTATACAACACACAACTGTGGAGACACACAAATGCGCACACTAAACTGTGGAGACAAACATAAACAACTGTGGAGACACACACAACTGTGGAGATACACACAACTGTGGAGACACAAACACAACTCTGGAGACACACACACAATTCTGGAGACACACACACATTCATATACTTACCTAGTGCAGCCAGTTCAGTGCCCAGTCAGACAGTCCCTGCGTTTTCCTTACTGTAGGATGACTGAGGCCCCCTGGAGCTGCCCCTGTTCTGCCTGTTCTTTTTATTTCATGGGCTAAATGACAGCCTGGACATGCAGGGATCGCTACTAGTGATCCCTGATCTGCAGATGCTGCGGCTCCTGGATAGCAGAGGTAAATCAGAGATCTCTTTCTTTGTGCAATGCTGTTATAAAGCATTACATATAGAAGGAGATCTCTGGTTTACAGCTGCTGTCCAGGAGCCGCACACCAGACTTTAAAAAGCCATATGCGGCTCAAGAGCGGCGGGTTGGCCATCCCAACTAGGATATAGTGGAACAGGCTCTTAAAAGAGTATAGCTGGGTATACACTGACAATTGTAATCATATGAAATGTAAATCAATTTAAAAATGTATCTGCCAAATAACATTTTTTTTAAGCCATTTTTATTGGAATTCATGCATAGAAACAAGTCATGCAGGTATCAGTAACAATTTAGATAAAATTCAATACAAAACAGTTTTATGTATAACGTATAGGGGTAGTGGTCATACATTCATATATAATCTAAGCTTAAATTAGAGGATAACATATGTTTAGTTAGTACACCCCAAATAACACAATATTCCTTGTAAGAGGCAAAGAATTAGGAAGGAGCATGGCCACTTAGTAACTCTAAATTGTACCATGAGGTCAGCTGAAAAACTTTTCTTAACAGATCTCTGGAACACTGCAGTAAATTATTAATGTACAGCAATCAAGTTTTACAGAATTATTTCACAAATTTTTGTTTGTTATGTCTGGTTTCTATCCAGTCCATCTGATAAAAATAAGATAGTCTACTAGTCATCATAGATAAGACTGTGGGATCAGGTGAGATCCGTTGTGAGAGTTTTGCTCTTTTTGCACAGCTATTATCAGAAGTAATTTCTTGTTACCTTTTGTTAAAATTCTATCTGCAGTCTGATGATATATATCTCAAAACACCCCTTGTTGAGTGTGTTTTAAGGAAATGTTGAGTTTGTGCCTCCACAGTATCCCAGAACTTTGGGGTTAAATATGCTCTATGTAGAATCTTGAATGTCATTTCTCTGTAACTACTAGCTACCAATATTTTTTAAATTTTCATTGTGGCTTTTAGGATGTCTGACAATGATAAAGATGGGAACTGATCTATCCATTTTGCCATCCCTTTAGACAGGGATTCTAAATTCCCTCTGGAACGTATATCAGAATAATTATTTGATATTGAGAAGGTAGTTGAAGTGCGTCGTCACAGCATGTCATCTAAACCCATAGACATTAACATTAGACCTTGATATCAGGCATGGATTTTTATCGATGTAACTCCTGGCTTGCATGTAGGAATACAGAGGAATTCTAGCATCTGGGAACTTTTCTTGTAATTGTGCAAATGTTAATGGTTGCAATGAATAATTAGGATTAGAAAATGAGAAATAAAATACAGATGTTTCCCCTCCTGTGGATTGAATATTGTCGAAGAAGAACCATTTCTGAATTCTGGTTTATTAGTCAGTGGTAGAGATAATTTTAGTACTGAATGAATTTGTTTCCAACATTTGCATGTTATATATAGTAAAGGATTATCCTTAATTGTGGACGATATGTCTGACAATTTTGTGTGTAGTAAAGCTACTAGATGTATTTCTGGGATCCAAAATTGAATTGGTATACACGTTAGTATTATTAATCCAGTCATTAGCATACCTGTAATTAGCTACCAGATTATATTCTTTCATTCTGGGCAGATTGATGCCCTCTCTATCTCGAGGTTGTTGTAGCTTATATTAAGATGCCCTTGGCCTCTTTTGGAACTAAATAAAAGACTGAAAAGCTTTATTCAGTCTTTTTAAATCTTGTTTTGAGAATAAAAATGGAAGCATTTGCATAGGGCATAGTATCTTCGGGAAACTAACTTTTAATCAAGTGGCAGCATCTCAGAAAGGATAATGGGAGGTTCCTCCAAGAATGTAATTCTGAGATTATTTTGTTGAGTAGAGGGGGTATATTACATTGATATAGCTGGGAATGATATTTCAATATGTTTAAACCTAGATATTTCAATGTATGCTTAACCCACTTGAAAGTAAATGTGTACCCCCATCCTCCTTGTGCCATCGGTATTGGAACCATTGCTTTTTAGTTTTTTGAACATTAACAGTAAACCCTGAAATAAATTTCTAAGATTCTAATTTCTCCAGTATCAATGGAATGGCTTATGCAGGTGTGTGGATGTAAAGCAGTAAGTCATCAGCAAATACAGATACTTTCAGTTCTAAGGCTGCTATTTTTAGGTAGGAAGGTATTGGTATTTATGTCATTAATAGTTAAAAAAGCGTTTGGATGGTCGTAGATGGTAGCAAATATATTAAAATGGAAGCAAAATTGGCCGCGCTGAAACTACTGCAGCCAAAAACCGAAGAAAACAATGAGGATCCTGGGAACTAAAATGGTATATAATAGTTTTCTTCAGAATTGCGCAATGTTTAGAACTACCCAAAAAAAACATTTTTTATACAAAAAAATTAAAAAAATTTCACCAATAAAAAAAAAAATTGTATTTTGTAGGAAATACAGTATATGTTGAAATGTTATTAATCGTGGAAGATGTGACCACGAGATACGGTTAAAAGATTTGTCTGCAAAACTGACAATTATCTTTTGTTTCTCGCCTGCTCTATGAGTTTTAAATATGGCCGCTAGTTATTGAGGTCCACTATATTAGAAATGGAGTGTCTGGTTTTTGTGAATCCAGTCTACACTTGATGTAGCAGAGTCGGTAAAATTTGTTAAAGCCTGGAGGCTATTATTTTGATAAATAATTTTCCAAATAAGATTTTTAAGAATGATCCACCTTTCTTGTTACCCTAGTCAGTAAAGTAGCTTTACTATACTTGTCCAGCAATAGCAAAACAGTGTAACACCCCATCCTACTAATTTCTCCCAAATAATCTCTAAAATGTATTTAAGCTATGACACCACCATGACAGGTAAAAAAAATGATACTCATAAAACTGTTTCAATTACATAGTTTTAGACAACCTAGGATTATATAGTATAAACAGACACTTTCTATATATGGCCTATTGTTAAAAAAGTCTCCCACTGCACCTAACTAACAATGCACCATTTTTCATACCTCTTCTTGTTCTTCTCTCCTCCACAGCTCCCTGCTCACAGAATGAGGCTGATCTTGGGGATTCAGATCGTCTATCAGATGACAGGGAGCTGCGGAAGAGAAGCCCTGTTCTCCATCTCCCCAGCAGCATCAATCACATAAATAAAGTCAGCATTACATTCTACTCATATTAAGCACTGAGATTCTTTACACCCTGTGCTGTAATATCCGTTTACTCTATTGCGCTGTACTCTGTGGTGTCTGCAGCCGGGGAGTTCACCAAGTACAGCTCAATAGAGTAAATGGATATTATTGCACAGGGTGTAAAGGAATGTCAGGGCTCATTATGAGCGTGATTGTAATGCTGACCTTTATTTAGTTATGTGATTGATGCTGCTGGGGAGTGAGCACTAATGTTTCCTTTACATGGACCCTCTCCAGTCTCTTCTAATGCCCAAGTGATGTCATAATTTATTCACTGCAAAAGACTGGGGGGAGGGCAAGAGACTTAAATCAGAGGCATTAGAAGAGAATGAAGAGTGTCTGTCCATGTAAAGGAAACATTAGTGCTCACTCCCCAGCACCATCAATCACATAACTTCAGCATTGCAATCACACTCATACTGACCCCTGAGATTCCTTTATACCCTGTGCTGTAATATCCATTTACTCTATTGAGCAGTATGTGGTGTAAAGTTGCCGGCTGCACACACCACACAGTACAGCTCAATATAGTAAACAGATATTACAGCACAGGGTGTAAAGAAATATTGTCTCAGTATGAGTAGAATATTTAGTTATGTGATTAATACTGCTGGGGACACTCCAGTCACCTGTAACGGACTCAGTGATTTAAATCTCCCGCCCCCAGGCTCGTGCAGTGAATAAATTAACGTCATTGGCGGAGTAGATTCTTCTCACAGCCATTCGGGGATTGTAAATCTTTTTTTTTTACAAATTTTTCTTTGTTATGTCTGGTTTCTATCCAGTTCTGATAAAAATAAGATAGTCTACTAGTCATCATAGATAAGACAGTGGGATCAGGTGAGATCCGTTGTGAGAGTTTTGCTCTTTTTGCACAGCTATTTTCAGAAGTAATCTTGTTACCTTTTGTTAAAATTCTATCTGCAGTCTGATCATATATATCTCAAAACACCCCTTGTTGAGTAGGTTTGAAGGAAATGTTGAGTTTGTGCCTTATAAACTCCTCCACAGTATCCCAGAAGCCCTTAATCTTAGGGCAAGACCACAATGAAGAGGGTATGCCTCTACTTCCAGGCGATTAAAGCTAGGAGAAGGTCTAATCAAAAACCTTAACTTTGGGGTTAAATATGCTCTATGTAGAATCTTGAATGTCATTTCTCTGTAACTACTTCCTACCAATATTTTTTACATTTTCATTGTGGCTTTTAGGATGTCTGACAATGATAAAGATGGGAACTGATCCCTTTAGACAGGGATTCTAAATTCCCTCTGGAACGTATATCAGAGTAATTTTTTGATATTGAGAAGGTAGTTGAAGTGCGTCGTCACAGCATGTCATCTAAACCCATATTGACATTAGACCTTGATATCAGGCGTAGATTTTTATCGATGTAACTCCTGGCTTGCATGTAGGAATACAGAGGAATTCTAGCATCTGGGAACTTTTCTTGTAATTGTGCAAATGTTAATGGTTGCAATGAATTAGGATTAGAAAATGAGAAATAAGATACAGATGTTTCCCCTCCTGTGGATTGAATATTGTCAAAGAAGAACCATTTCTGAATTCTGGTTTATTAGTCAGTGGTAGAGATCATTTTAGTACTGAATGAATTTGTTTCCAACATTTGCATGTTATATATAGTAAAGGATTATATATATATATTTTTTGGGGTAGAAAATATAGTATATGTTGAAATTTTATTAATTGTTGAAGATGTGACCACAAGATACGGTTAAAAGCTTTGTCTGCAAAACTGACAATTATCTTTTGTTTCTCACCTGCTCTATGAGTTTTGAATATGGCCACTAGTCATTGAGGTCCAGTATATTATGAGTGGAGTGTCTGGTTTTTGTGAATCCAGTCTACACTTGATGTAGCAGAGTCGGTAAAATTTGTTAAAGCCTGGAGGGAATAAGGTTTCCTATGCTAGGTATATAGATTATATATTTTTTGTTTAGAATGGAAACTTAAATTCCATATCACAATTTTTATTACATCTTAATAATCATCATCTAAAATTCACACATACTGCTAGCCAAAGTACTGTCAATTACCTAGACATCACAATCTCAGTGCTGGATTGTTTCCTACACACTAGTAATTACTGGAAATAAGTAGACTCAAGTCTATTTCTTCATATATAACAGCTGCCACTATGCTGCCTGGAAAAATAATACCCCTGCAGAGCAGTTTCTCTATCTTAGGGCATCTTAAGATTGTTTTTAACTAAGCTAAAAGTATCAGTGACTATTTAGTACATTATCATTTTTCCAACAAACTGTGTAGAAATCAGGGTGAGGGCCATCTTACTTGGTTACCTCCTAAAGCAAAAAGCTTATTTTGTTGCAATCATTCACAAAGCATGACCTGTACATTTGTGGATAAGATAAATAATTTTTCCTTTTTCTCTACAGGTACAAATGAAAGGTGTAACATTAAATCCTTCATAAACTGTAAAAATAAATTTGTTATTTACCTCATTAGCTGTCGCTGCAGTATGCAGTATGTTGGGAAACAAGTGAGAACATTGAGCATACACTTTATGGAACATTGTCGCAACATACTTAAAGGCAGCTTACTTCAATCAGTCTCCTGCCATATACAGTAAGACCATAAAGGCAAAATAAATGTATTTAGTATAATAACATATGCATATATTGTTCTTAATTTGTAATCATGTAATTAACTTGCTGTAATGATTTTTTTATCTCTTTTTTTTTATTTCTCGATATACAAAACAAAACAGCAGTGAGACACTAGTTTAATTATGACAGCTGTGGCTAATGAATCACAATTCTTTTTAAAACATGAATTTGAGGTACTGAGCACACTCTTTTGAAAAACCTTTGACGGAGAATGCGTCAGAGGTGCTTAAGAGCATACTAATCCCACTTTTATGGACTAAAGACTACAGTATCAGCACTTTATAAAAACTTTTTATACATAATTAGCACTTTATTTCCTTGTTTGCACATCTGTGTGCACTATCCAAACTCTTAGGAAATCATAGCATGAGTATATATTGTGTGGAGATTACAAACATCTGTACATCTATCTGGAGGCCAATTATGTTCAAACTGACAATGGAATTCACATCAACACTGGGAAAACTCGATAAGATGCATGATAAGACCGTGGGACTTCTAAATACAGGTCCAGAAGAACTTTGTGTTGGAGCCGCTTATGCTTATACTGGGATGAGTTTTCATCGGGTTCCCAGCGTCATTGTTTATGACTGTCTACTATTTGTTCTCCATTCATTGATTTGACTTACTAGCTACTCACACAATAATCACTTTAGATACATGGGACCGTATTCACAGATACGTTTTTGCGTGGGGTTGTGTAAGTATTTGTAGGAGCGGATTAACTGCACATGCGTGTGGTAATTATTTACACACAAGTTATGTCTATTAGGAACGGACTTGTGAATTGCACTTAGAGACATACGTACAGGGGGTGTGGTTGTCTTCCGTACATTCTAAGTTACGTGAGAGTTGGCGGGGGAGGTAGTTAAATGGGCTTTTGAGGGCACGGTACGTAAGAAACATAAGTACACACGTAGAGATAAGGGTGCCTTATGGAGGCATAAGTCACCGAACACTCGTCCATGCTAGGGGAGTGTCATGGGTGTTGCCTTGCTACATGCATGTGTAAAAACACATACCTAGTAAATTAACATCTCTGAATCTGGTCCATTGTCTGCATAACAGCCTTTGGAATACAACATAGTGCTATTTCAGTTTGCTGATTTGTTCTTTCTTTTATCTAAATGCAGACTACCTTTAGAGGCCCCGTACATATTTAAGTGGGAATTTGCATGGCCCCATATATTTTTTCATTAATAATTTTTTTTATTTTATTATTATTATTTTTATTATGTTTCATTAATACACTTACTTCATTTTCATTCTTATACATTTTTATGTAATACATTTATCTCTCTGTGTGTACTGATCTTTCCATTTGTTCTTGGTCTGTATTTTTGGGAAGTGGTATACCCTCAGTTAGAAGCGACTTTGATAAGCAATTTCTTACGGAATAAAATTTATGTATTTTATTTACTAGCTGTTTTCTCTTTATACTGCTAATCCCACACTTTACCATCTTTTATAGTTGCATCTTTATTAGGAGGCATATTTTCACAAACTGTAAAAAACTGTCATTTTCTCCAATCTCAGCCTCCAAAAGCACTCACCTGGAACACTTTCTTTCTAACAAAAAAAATAACAAAAAAAAAAAAACAATTAGAAAAAGATGCCCTGTACACTGAGCTCTGCCTTCCAAGAAAACTAACACAACACAAACTTTGAAAAAGGAAGAAACATTTGATAACGTTTTCTGTTTTGTAAAATTCCATATCTGTAATTTTTCACTATTCTTTATAATTTGGCATGCGGCACCAACAAATAAGTTTCTACGAAGAGGTAACTATTTCATTTCAGTGTATAAAATATAGCCTCTATATCCACCCCCCCCACACACACACACACACACACAAAGTCAACAGTGGAATGCGCTTTCTTTTAATCATCCTTAAAATAAGGTTACAACCTTTAGATGTGTCAGCTATGAGCAAGTTTATTGTGCAGAAAGTGCAGAAAGAAACAAGATTATATGGGGGGAAAAATAAAAACCAGCATTGTCATAATAACACACACACACACACACACACACACTTCATTAATTTACACTAAACTTGGTTTATCTTTTAGCAAACATACAAGGAACTGTGTTAAGCATAAATTAGTTAAAATAAAGACAATGCAAAATGATATTTAAAATGGTTTATTAAATGAAAAGATGCAGAAAAAGTCTTCTGTTGTTTTAATACATATGATGAACACGTCTGAAAGATCCAGTTCTAGGGTGTGTGGCTCCCCAGTCTGTGTATCTCCTGTACTCTCCAGGTCTCAGGTAATACTGACGTCCTCGGTAATTGGGCTCTTCATAGAACATCCAGTATCCATCTTGTATATGGGCAGAGTGGATATCATGGTAACGGAATTTCTCATGGAGATTATGACAATCTTCAGTGAATTCCATCATCTGACCCCTGAAGTCTTCTCTCTCATAGATCCTTACGCTAAATGAACCTTGGTGCTGCATTCATAACAAATAAAATATTAATTATAATAAAATGTATATGTAATCTTTTTTTAGAATATAAGCAGATGGTTAATATTATTGCTTTTAAAACAGTTTGGTTAATAAAAATAGTTGCCTGTTACCTGAGGGCTTAGGCGACAAGACCGTATGGAGTCATTGTACCCCATCCATTGCTGGAAATTAGGGTACTCTCCTTTATGAAGGAAATACTGGTGTCCCCTGTAATTAGGGTGTTCATACAGGATCCAGTTTCCACTTTCCACACGAATAGAGTTACAGCGCCTAAAGTATGAGGACATGTCTGGACATTCAGAGTTACACTCATAGGAGCGACCCTGGAAGTTCCCGTCCTCATAGAATATGATCTGTCAGGAGAAGAACATTGATATGTTAGACAATATAGTAAGAAATTATCAAGACATGTTAAAGAATATACCATAATTTAAGCATATACTGCATATTAACAGATTTTCTATAAATTGCTGTGGGTTGTTTATTTATTTGCATTTATTTATTTACCGGTACTTATTCCATTTTTTTTTATCATTCTTCGGGTTCTTTTAGATGATAGACAAATACTGATGCCACATTCAATAGCATTAAACCTGGCAAAAGCAACCCTTGACAATCCAGGTTCTGTGAAACTACATTTCCTATTTGCCTATACCTGATTTACCATTTATTAGATTTCATCATTAGCAAAAGAAGCATATGCATTTTTTAAAAGTCACTATTTCTCTCTCCCCCACCCCCCATTTTCTCTCTGACTGCAATGTGACATGTTTCCATGGGATTGTGATTGCACTTTAAGAAGATGTTTTATTACATAACAAATCTTATCTGTTTTTTTATATTGCATTGTATTAATGTTTACCAAAACTGATAATCACAGTAATTTTTAGATATTTTTCTACCTTCTTTAGAAGTCATAAATTATCCTTAAATATAGAATAGACACAACAAAAAACAGTGGTTGATGGTGGTGATTTTTTTTCAGTGTTGGCATCATGATGATTGATTCAAAGAGTTAGCTAAAAATGCCACACTAATAAAAGCTGTTATGAAAGCCAAGGGTGGCTCAGTCATGCATGTATAGGTTGTTAATAAATAAAAAATAAAAAAAGCTTATATAAAGTATTGGCAGTATTTTATCAAAAATTTACAAGAAAAAAAACTAATTATTTTCCAACCTCTGTATATTGTATTGTACATGTAAATGATAAATTATATTTGAAGAGTAACATTTTAAATAATGCTTACCTTCCCCATGCTGTAAAGTAAATTGTGTTCAAATGCTCAATGGATGCAGAACTGAGAAACGGAAGGATTATATACTATCTGTTTTGAATACATTTCAACTTGTAAGCAAAATGTTGCTGCTTTTATTCTTTTTTATGTAAAAGGCTCTTTTTGCTATTTCTCTGAGACTTTTGTTCTTGTAAACTCCATCATACATTTATTTTTCCTGAAGCATTATTAGGAGACAATGCATCATTTTAAACAGCTTGTGTTTTTTCGGCGTATGTAACCTTTACGTTGTTTTGTTCTCTGAACAAAACTTGGGTGGTCATGAAATCATGGGATAGGTGATTATGACTGACACATAATTTTGTTTGTTTGTTTATAAGTACTTTGAGCTAGTGAATATTAAATATTTAAATATGAAACACCATGATTAGTTATCTTCTAGATGAATAAATTAACAGTTGTTTTTTAGGCCATACAATACAAAGGTCAGAGAGTTTCAGCGCTCACACTGCAGCAATTCTATACACCACAAGGGGTATACTACCAAGACCCACAAATAATAACAGTGAAAAAAGGGGTGTGTGGTATGATGAAAGGCGCTGTGAAATGCATATAAGCCACTGATAATATATTGAAAGGTTAACCTGTATCTACTAGGATATGCTGCTCCTAGTTTAACATCAAAACAAATGGATAAATAAACAAAGACAATATACACATAAAAGTGAAAAATAAATACATAAATAACTTAATAAATTATTGTAGTCAAAAGATAGTTAATCAATAGACAGATGAGTAAAAAATTTATAAATGAAAAACTCTGTTGATCGGTCACTGTTATCAAGTAATAGATAAATGCATATATAGTAGTGGAAAAGTAAATAAATGTATAATAAAATATATAATCTATATATAGGTGTCAGGAACAGGTATGATTCCTATATGAAATGTACAATATTTCTCTGTTAATTATTGTTGGGAACAAAGATATTTACTGAGTCTATTTGTCTTAACATCCAGGGATCTGGCTAAATGGCAAATGTTTAGATTCTGGTCACAGGAAAGGAAGTTGGTTAGATAGCATTCACACGTGAGGGGAGCTTCAAAGAACCTATCCGGCTGCAAATCACCAGGGGGGCCTCTCACTACAGAGGTCGCTAGAAGACATGCAGAGAATTGGCCAATACCTGACAGTAGGATCAAAGGGCCTGATCCAGAACAACGCTTCTAAGCGAATTTACGCGTGGCGGGGACATAAAATCGCCTATTTGTAAGTACTGCGCATGCGCACCATAGAAAATACGCTCAATAGCATAGCGCAATTGTGAACGTATGGGACATTCACGTATGTGTCACGTAAATACTTACGTGTGGGCATGCCAATGGAAATCCCAAACTTTAGAGGAATATGACACTTGCTCCGGTTGGCAATACTTCGAATTTTAGAGTTGGTGGCTTGTTTGGAAGGGGCCTTAATAAGCCACACAACATGTGTGTATTCTAATTAGGTAGTGTTTGGTATCTAAATGTCCATAATATAGGGATATCATATCAGGGATGTGACTATCACACTGGTATCAGTGGTACAACCTCTGATAGGCAGAAATATGGTTTCATCGTTTAGTTTTCAAAATCAGAGGGGCAGGTTCCAGAAGCTCAGACCAGCCCCCTACTGAGGTCACAGCCTGCTTACTAATCACCTCTCCTTGCCAGAGGGAGGAGAGATAGACTGATAAGGTACCTTTAAAAATGGAATCAGCCCAGGACTAAGGGTGGTTCCAGGAGGGGTCCAGCTTGCCAGTCTGGGGAACTATCCATTGTTCTGCTAAGCCCCTAGCAAAGAAGTAATTTCAACAGGTGATTATTATTTCTGTTTTAGTCCTTTTTATTTTAAATTGCTTGTATGACTTTTTATTCTGTCTAGTCCTGTATCCATTTACTGTTAAATATCTTTTTTTTCATGTAAATTAGCATTGTAACTTCTTGTAGAATAAATATTTCCTTTATTTTTGCCTTATTCATATCTGCTCTGAAAGCCCTATTCTCTGAAGAGAACTTGACTGCTTTGGCTACTGTAGGATAAAGGGATAGCTCATGAGGTGAACATTTCAATAACCAATGTTATTAATCCAGGGGGATTTCCAGAAATACGTTCACGGGGTGATAGTTTCCGCTCAGTGTGTAATAGCTTTGGTGATAGGTTTGCGTTAACCTTTAAAAGCGCGTGGTGGCAGCTTGACTATTTGGGGTAAATATAGAAATTTCTTCTAATAGAGGTGTGTGGTGCTAGAAGATTAATGTGGATTTAATTTGCTAGGCCCCCAGGTAATTGTAAATTTGGGTTTCTAAGTCAGGGATTCTGACGTGGGTGGTCTGGGTTCCTGACAATAGGATAGGATAAATAAAATCAAAGTCCGAATTTTAGAGTCTAAATATTTAGAGTCAGTCCATGAATAAGCCCCTTTCAATTAGAAGATTCTGTCCCCTTGTAGCTCTATTTGCCCTGACAGGTACCTCAAAAAAAGGAAAACATTTTGTAACATATAAATACAAATGATTTTTATTGAAAACACACAAAGGTAAAAAGCAGTAATTGCCTCATATCATAATAAAAAGTTCAAATCCTAATAGTAGCGTGAAATAAAAGTAGGGCAGAATTAATGTGCAGGGGAGACTGTAGGCACATATGCCATACTTCCCTTATCGATCCAAACAACTTTATCCAGGCAGCTGACAGGTGATTACATCGGAGAAGAGAGGAGGAGGCGGCAGTTGGAGTCTGTAGTTGGGGAAACCAGTGACGGAGCCGATTTGGGTCCCATTCTCTAGCAGAATGTAGGATCACATTGAAGGGGCTGATTCTTAAAAGCCGTTGGCATAATGGTTCCAGTTGGAGTTGATTAATTCATTCACTGGCACATGACTGCATGTTAAACACCATTGAGGCAGAGGAGCGTAACAACAAGTGGTATTGTGAATAATGAAAATATTTATACTATGAGGGCAACAACGAATATGAGACATGTAAAAACGAGTGGCATATATAAAATTATAATAACGGAGCTGTTTATAACATGGATAATGCAGCACAAGATGGAGTTAATAAATCTTATAGGGTTGAATGTATCCCAGACAGGATGGGCATATATAGGGTTATTTTAGTTAGAACCACATAAATATTACATTTATGTAAAAACTGACTACAATAAAAATATATAAGAGAACTATAATAAGAAAATTATAGTCGACCATAAAAACTCAGAATAAAGGACAAAGGTGCTGGAGGATATGGAAATACTACATCTTATGTCAAATTTTGGGAGTCTGTATGTATCTAATATAATATGGAAATAAAAATGGAGACAAAAATGAGTGAGTTGGAAATAAAAGGGCTATTATGACATGGATAAGACAAAATCGTAAAAATGAATTGAATTGATTAACTGCAAAGAAAAAAGAAACTACAAGCAACTATCCCAAGAATGATGACAGCTAAACAGTGAGACTGAAATATTTTTATTTACTTTATGCAACACACATTAGTTTAAAAGACATTTATTATAAAACAGTGTGGCCATCTGTAGTCATTTTACAGAGTAGGTGGCAATATAATGCATTGTAAATGTTTATTTTAGGCACACATGTATGTTAAAGTATTACTGGATGTTTTGATTGACACTGTATTTTTTATTTTTTTTTAACGGATACAGTGCAGCGTGCTTAGAAGTCTTAACATGCTGACGCTGATATTACTACAAGGCTCAGCAATGTAGTTCTATCAGCGCAGCCATGCTAAGCATTCCAAACATGCTGCGCTTGTGTTTTTTTTTTTAACATAAACCGACGGCCATTTTTCATGGGAAAATCACTGTGCTTTTCTATAGACACCGAAGCGATTTAGCTCTTGAAAAATCGATGCATATCGACGGGGTATTAAAAGGGCATTTAAAAAGTGTCGGTTAATGAATATCGCGATTTTAGCTAAAAAATCAAGGAAAAACCGTGGCGAGATAGATGATTTACAGAGAAAACTCACTACATTCTCCAATACTGGATTCAAGGAGATAGAATCCAATATTAATAACCACGTGAGAAAGAATGAGGAAAAAATCATTAAACGTAAATTTGGGAAATTTATGAGAGATGGTGTAGATCGTGATGAGGAAACTCCCATGGAGGTGGAAACAATTAGAGGCAACAGTCCCACTCCCCCAAACCCCCCCAAAATAGACCACCACTTACCCCCCCAGATTTAGAAATAGAGACCCGATATCCCGTCCCCTATTACATGGATACCACACTCCAAGAAGATCACCACTTAGAAGGGTTAGCTATCTTACCCAAAGGAGATTACCACCGAGGAGAATCTATTATCCTCTACTAAAACCTGGATGGGACGACCATCAATGGACATATGAGGCCCATGGCCCCTCATATAGAACTCCCTATAGATCCCCCAGATCAAAATTAGAAAATAAGAGACATGAGAGAGAATTGGATTGGTATAAAACCCCGAGAAGGGATTCTTTCCAAAAAGTCATATATAGGGATAACCAGTTCCATATTCCACTCCAAAACAGATATGATGTTTTGCGAGAAGATTATTATAGGACACCTTTTTCAGACAGGGGCGGGAGTAGAGCACGATCCCCTTAAATTTAGGTAGTTCCTACCCTCCTCCCAATAATAATAAAAGAGGGAAAAGAGAAGGCAGTAGGAAAACTAGGAAAACCACTTATAATGAAAGTAAGACCACTAAAAATTCCAACACTAGGAATAGTATTCCTGTTGAAAAGTTAGATTCAGAGACAACCACTATTTTTAATTTAAGCAGTTACACACTTTCCCAAGAAGAAGAAAAAATCTTACAAAAAGCCCTGAAATTCGCTCCCTCCAATCTCAGCAACAATTTTCAATTGTTTTAAGACATGCAAAAATTTATTAGAAGGCTTATCTTAAAGAAGTTTTTTGATAGTTCCACAGCGGAAATTCCTCAGATTCTACCCCTACCATGGACACAGTCCCCAAACCACAAGACATAAGTAGTTTCACAAGTGAAAAAAGTTTAGGTTTTAAGTCCACTTTTTTCCCTAAACATAAGAAGGGCCCATATTTAGAGACCTTTGAAAAATTGGTTATGAGAGATTTAAAAAAAAAAAGTGCAGTTGTAAAATCCAGAGATCACTAAATCTCACTAGGAAAGAAAAATTAGTTCTTGATAATTTGAGGTCCAATAAAGACATTGGGCCAGATCCAGAACAACAGTTGCGAGCGAATTTACGCATGGCGGAGACGTAAAATTGCCTTTTGGTAAGTACTGCGCATGCGCACCATAGAAAATACGCTCAGTAACGTAGCATAATTGTGAACGTATGGGCCATTCACGTATATGTCACGTAAATACTTACGTGTGGGCGTGGCAATTTTACGCGAGTCCAAAATACGTCTGAAATACGTTAAGCAGGCGAGGGTTTGCATTTAAAGTGTAAAGTATGGGCGTGCTTAGCTGCGTAAATACGTGTTGCCCATACGTACGTGTGCGGATCACTGCGGTTACGTTGGGAAAAGTTAAGGTAGGGTTTGAAAAGCGTATCTTGACAAAATACGTACATTCAAGGGGTGTGCCTAGGGGATTGTATAGAATGTACACGCGAGTAAACGTACGGCAAACGTAGTTCTGGATCTACTCCGTTATTATTAAACCCACTGATATGTGCAGTGGGGTTGTTATTATGAACATTGAGGACGATCAAAAAGAAGTTGAACGTCAATTAAGGGACACCACAACATACAATAAACTGCAAGGTAATCCCACTGAGAAGTTACAACACAACCTCCAACTGTTTTTAACCAAATTTTTTGAAGAGGGTATCATCACAAATAATGAACCTTCAGTACCAGTGTTATACATTTTACCAAAAGTTCATAAAGTCTCACCAACCCTCCCAGCAGACCCATAGTGGCCGAAACAGACTCAGTGGACTGGATCCAGACCTTGTTAAGTGCATGAACTTAGTTACTCCTGGGCTAAACCATGTTGATTTCAGGGGGAGCCAAGTTAATTGTATTCTTTGCATGCAGGTGTATATATATTTAAATTGCTTACTGCACACAGATACTGACCAGCTTTACTATCACACTGTTATTTAGACTTGGGATAGGAAACATCACCTCTCAACTCTAATACTGTTTGCAACAGATGAAATATGACTCCCCTGAAATTCAACATGGTTTAGCACTTGAGTAACTAAGTTCATGCACTTAACATGGTCTGGATCCAGCCCAATGACCGCAAATTTGTACCCTTTTTTCAACCAATATCTACAGGGTTTTATGTCAAATATTAGGTCATACTTAAAGGATACTCTATGTTTTATGGATCCCAAAAGGGTTGAACTTGGACTTCGAGCTCAAATGGTTCCTATAAGAGTCCTATGTGCTCCAACACTTTGTATCCACAGTCATACCAGCCTGGCTACACGCAATCCCGTCTGATCTTGGAAGTTAAGCAGACATGAGCTCAGTCAGTCTGAAAAAATACCTGAGAATACCGAGTACTGTGGATCTAGATGACGGATAAAGCCTGCAGTCACTTATCTCTTCTACCCAGACTGTCCAGTCATCCTCTCCTTTATGGTCTTTTTTCAATATTTTTTTATAATTTTTTATAATATAATTTTTATATTTTTACTTCATTTTTATGGTTATAATCTCCATTCTTCAATTCATATTAATTATTAATTAATTTTTACAATTTTGTCTTATCCATGTCATATCATCCCTTTTATCTCCAACTCACTCATTTTTGTCTTCATTTTATTTCCATATTGTTTTAGACACATATAAAATTCCCAAAATTTGACATAAAATGTAGTATTCCCATACCCTCCTGCACCTTTGTCCTTTGTTCTGAGGTTTTATGGTCGATTATAATTTTCCTATTATAGTTCTCTTTATATATTTTTATGTGACCCAACATTGGGATTCTCATTGTCAGAGTTAGGACCACCATATACAGAAAGGCCTTAACGGTGGCTGGTGGCTTACCGCATATTTGTGCAAATATGTGTAACAAACATTTCTGTGTTTTACTTTACAGATAGAACAGTATAGTTTGTTACTGGTTTATGGCAGTGTGCTGGGGCTATTTTTCCCTTTGTTTCTGTGGCTAGCAGACTAACCCCTGCCTTTCATGCACCTGTTCACATTTACTTATAAATTGATTGAGCAACTTCCATTCTTTGTATATTTTTATTGTAGTCAGTTTTTACATATATGTAATATTTATGTGGTACTAATTATATTAACCCTATATATGCCCATCCTGTCTGGGAAACATTCAACCCTATAAGATGTATGAACTTCGTCTTGTGCTGCATTGTCCATGTTACAAAAATCTCCGTTATTATACTTTCATATATGTCACTCGTTTTTACATGTCTCTTATATTCGTTGTTAACCTCATAGTATTTATATTTTCATTATTCCCAATACCACTTGTTGTTATGCTCCTCTGCCTCAATGGTATTTAACAAGCAGTCATGTGCCAATTAATGAATTAATCAACTCCAGCTGGAACCATTACGCCAACTGTTTTTAAGAGTCAGTCCCTTCAATGTGATCCTGCATTCATCTTGAGAAACAAAATAATGAAACAAAAGACAGCACTCAAAAAATAATATTATAAAATTAGTGGCTGTAATCAATACTAAGATACCGGCAATTAAGAAAATATAACAATTTATTCTGACACATAAAAATAATTATCACTCAATATACAGATAAAATGGATTGGAAATGGTGAAATGAAAATACACCCTAATGATACAGATTAGCTCTATTGTGTTACTTCCAAGATATGTTTCTTTTACTGGAAACATGCTTAAACCGTCACAGCACAAGAATGGTCCGGATCCAGAACTACGGGCCTGATCCAGAGGTACGGCCGCCGTCACTAGGACGGCGGGCGTAAGCGTAAGATCGGCTTTTCAGCCGATCTGCGCATGCGCCGGGCAGATGTTGCCTGGATCGGGCGTCTGTAGCAGCGCCGTAGGGATGCTGGCGGGGACGTCCCCCAGCGTCCCTATGTTCAGGTTAGTGCAGGTGGACGGGGGGAGGTAGTTAAATGAGGGTGGGGGGGGAAATGAGGGTGGGGGGGGGGCAGGCTAGGCGGCCATATGCTCCTGTGCGAGCGTATGGCCCCTTCCTTACGCCGGCTGAAGTTAGACGTACCTCTGGATCAGGCCCTACGTCCGTCATGCATAGACGGACGTAGTTCAATAAACAGTAGCTACTGCTCATGCATAGTAGCTATTCTACGTAATCTGCGTATCGTTTTGATACATAGATTGCATATATGCAGTCTTTTAGACCGCATATACGCAATCTACGTATCGAAACAATACGCAGATTACGTACAATATAACAATTTATTCTGACACATAAAAATAATTATCACTCAATATACAAATAAAATGGATTGAAAATGGTGAAATGAAAATACACCCTAATGATACAGATTAGCTCTATTGTGTTACTTCCAAGATATGTTTCTTTTACTGGAAACGTGCTTAAACCGTCACAGCAAAAGAATTGATATAATGTCTCAAGTTCATCAACACAGATAAATATTGCTTGGTTGACGATAGATAGATAGATAGATAGATAGATAGATAGATAGATAGATAGATAGATAGATAGATAGATAGATAGATATTCCACTTCCCCCCACATACAAATATGCATTTGTTCCCCCACACACAAATGCGCAATTGTTGTCATACAAAATTAATTGTGCAAATCTTAATGGTTGCAATGAATTAGGATTTAGAAAATGAGAGCTAAAATACAGACTTTTCCCCTCCTGTGGATTAAATATTGTCGAAGAAGAACGATTTCTGAATTCTGGCTTATTAGTCAGTGGTGTATTGTGTGAGTATTAGATAATTATAGTACTGAACAAATTTGTTTCCAAGATATGCATGTTATATATAGTAAAGGATTATCTTTAACTGTGGACGATATGTCTGACAATTTTGTGTGTAGTAAAGCTACTAGATGTATTTCTGGGATAAGAGCTTGATCCAAAATTGAATTGGTATACACGTTAGTATTATTAATCCAGTCATTAGCATACCTGTAATTAGCTACCAGATTATATTCTTTCATTCTGGGCAGATTGTTGCCCCCTCTATCTCGAGGTTGTTGTAGCTTATATTAAGATGCCCTTGGCCTCTTTTGGAACCAAATAAAAGACTGAAAAGCTTTATTCAGTCTTTTTAAGTCTTGTTTTGAGAACTAATTTTCTCAAGTGGCAGTGTTTTAGAAAGGATAATGGGAGGTTCTTCCAAGAAAGTAATTCCAAGATTATTTTGTTAAGTAGAGGGGGTATATTACATTGATATAGCTGAGAATGAAGTTTTGGTATGTTTAAACCTAGATATTTCAATGTATGCTTAACCCCCTTGAAAAGAAATGTGTTCCCCCCATCCCCCTTGTGCCATTGGTATTTGAGCTATTGACTTCATTTTTTGAACATTAACAGTAAACCCTGAAATAAGTTTGGAGAATTCTAATTCTTTTGAATATGGCCGCTATTAATTGACATATGTTATGAGTGGAGTGTCTGGTTCCTTCCTTGTTACCCTAGTCAGTAAAGTAGCTTTACTATAATTGTCCAGCAATAGCAAAAACAGTGTAACACCCCATCCTACTGATTTCTCCTAAATAATCTCTAAAATTTATTTCAGCTATGACACCACCATGACAGGTAAAAAATGGATACACATAAAACTGTTTCAATTACATACTTTTAGACAACCTAGGATTATGTAGTGTAAACAAACGCTTTCTATGCTTGGCCTAATGTAAGAACTAGGTTACTTGTTATCTGGGTAATAGTGATATAAATGGCAAGATATGGGGGAGACAGCCATAGTGGTTAGATAATTAATTGGAAATTTCTTTGTTTCTTGTAAAATATTGAAAAATAATGTGAATATTTTACTTAAAAGGTTTACTTAATAGCTTTTGCATGCATCAAGTAAGCATATACCTCTGCTAGTACTTGGTTGGGCCACCCTTGGCTTTGATAACAGCATTACTCAGCACGGCTTGCTCTCTATGGGCCTGATCCAGTCCATTGCTCGGCTGCATTTTTACGATGGTCATAAGAGTAAAAACGGACATTTGTACTTACCGTGCATGCGCGGGACAGATGTTATGCTCGGAAATTCTGAGCGTATGGGCCTTGAGCATACCAGCCTCGTAACAACGCTTGAGGGGTCTTGCCTCGCATACGAAATTCATAAATACGCACAGAGAGCAGGATGAGGCATTTGAATCGTAGAGTATGGGTGTGCTACTACTACGCAATGAGCTTAAGGACGCCCGCGGTTACGATCAGAAAAGTTAGGATAGGGTTCAATTGGCGTAAGAAGTCAAAACTAACTATAACCAAGGGGAGTGCCAAGGGGAGTGCATTGTAGGTATGCTGGCGGAAATACGCTATGCATATTAGCGTTTCATGAGCATAGGTCTGGATCAAGTCCTATGGGCTTGATTGAATTGAATGTGATGTGACAACATTGCGCACCTATTCAGCATTGTGCAATGCAATTACAGTAATTTTAGGTGCTAACATTGCGCCCAAACAATTAACAAAACAAACAATTGTTGAACATCAAGAAGTGTATATATACTTAATTTATTACATGGCATTCAAATCTCACACCCCTCTGCTCAGTGTAGTGAATAAAGTATGTGACATTACAAGGGGCATTGCATTCAACATGGAGCATGCTTCAGGCCTTTAGAAGATTATAAACCTTTATTTTTAGAGTAATAACACACCTAATATTTACACTATGTGTGTCCCTCAACCCCAAAACATATCCCAGACCACCTGGAGGAGGTAACGTGGCTGATTTTACCTGCCAGAACACAGAAAATAATCTGTAACAGAGGTATCAGCCATTTTGCTCCTCTCATGTAAAGCTTAAGTACACCCAGGGCTGTCAGGTGAAAGGTGCTAAACTATGAAATTTCCTCTGACATTAATGGAATAAAGTGTAGGGAGGATTATGTACTGTTGACATTGATGTGGAAGCTTTGTATAGAAATATTCCACACAGCCTGGGTATAGAAGTCATTGAATAAGTACTTACAGATAATTATTTAGATTTTTATTTCAAACAATTTCTTTTACATGCTAATACATTTATATTACAACATGATCATTTTACTTTTAATAATAATTTTTATATTCAGTATTTGGGAACAGTGATGGGAACCTGATTCGCCACTAGTTATGCCAATATGTATATGGGCTGTTTTAAACAACAACATATCTGGCAAAGCCCATTGGGGGGTGGGGGGTAATCTGGTTCCCAATGCTAGTTAATTAGATTATTTATTTTTTATTAGAGTGGGGACTTAAATTTTATGTCCCAATTTTTATTACATCTTAATAATCAACATCTAAAATGTACACATACTGCTAGCCAAAGTACTTTAATTATCTATACATCACAATCTCAGTGATGGATTGTTACACACTAGTAATTACTGGAAATAAAAAGACCTTAGTATACCCTAGACCCTAGTATATTTCTTCATATACGCTAGTAATTACTGGAAATAAGAAGACTCTAGTATATTTCTTCATATGTAACAGCTGCTCGCATGCGCAATAGGTCATTTCAGACAAATACACACTTAAGAAGCTGCAGCTTCTTAAGTGTGAATCAGGCCCAGTGTGCGAAATGATATTTAAAATGGTTTATTAAATAAAAAGATGCAGAAAAAGTTTTCTGTTGTGTTAATACATATGATGAACACGTCTGAAAGATCCAATTCTAGGCTGTGTGGTTCCCCAGTCAGTGTATCTCCTGTACTCAAAAAAAACCAATAGTCGATAGCGCTGTGACTCATACAAAAGCTACAAATTACATTTATTATATAGTTAAAAATAGCAATCAATTGATATCTTAGTATAAAACAGATTCCATAAAATTTAGCATATAGACATTGGTGATAACATTAAAAAATCATAGACATATTATACCAACTGCTGGCAAAGTAAACTCAGATATTAGAGAGACTGTAAGGCTGTAAGTCTTACATACTTTCCCCTTCTCAGTCCTATGGACACAAATGGCAACTATGTTGCAAACAGAGACTCCACTGAAGAATGGGATGTTCAAATGAGCAATTAAAGCATCTGAGAGGCGGCTGGATTTTTGTCAACTGCTGGGACTGTGCTCCATACTATCTCCACTAACTACATCACGATACTCCTGAAGAACCCTGCAAATTTATTCCATTGTGAGTTGTCTGGCCACAATATCCCCGACGGATAACCGGAAAAGGACGCGGTGCCTGAGCGGCCCACCTAGCCGGGACTTCGTTTCTACCATCAGGGAGCGCCAACAGCTACACGTGGGTTCATTCGTTTACAAACAGACCACATATCCAAAGAGTAGCAAGCGGGACGCCGCGGCTACAACTACGGAAAGCAGTACCTACAAACAACATTGACCGGTCTGTAAAATCTTTATTTGTGCACTTGAAGTCAATTGCTTTTCTTTCCTGGGAAACAATTTCTAATGCTTTAATTGCTCATTTGAACATCCCATTCTTCAGTGGAGTCTCTGTTTGCAACATAGTTGCCATTTGTGTCCATAGGACTGAGAAGGGGAAAGTATATAAGACTTACAGCCTTACAGTCTCTCTAATATCTGAGTTTACTTTGCCAGCAGTTGGTATTATATGTCTATGATTTTTTAATGTTATCACCGATGTCTATATGCTAAATTCCATGGAATCTGTTTTATACTAAGATATCGATTGATTGCTATTTTTAACTATATAATAAATGTAATTTGTAGCTTTTGTATGAGTCACAGCGCTATTGACTATTGGTTTTTTTTCTTGTCTGCATATAGGGTGGTTCCCTATTGTTAATAGCAGCTGACCGTTCATAGCTATTTAAAACTGGTAATATTAGGATAGCGCCACTAAAACTGTTTTTTGTCTCATCTCCTGTACTCTCCAGGTCTCAGGTAATACTGACGTCCTCGGTAATTGGGCTCTTCATAGAACATCCAGTATCCATCTTGTACATGGGCAGAGTTGACATCATGGTAACAGAATCTCTTATGGACATTATGACAATCTTACGTAGTCCTCTTTTATCTACTTATCTGATGACAAAATCACCCTTCGCATTCCGTAATATTAACCGTTCGCAATATAGCACACTTTAGCGAGTTCTCGCATACAGGCATAGGACAGGACTTAACCAACTTAGTAAACTCTGTGCGGAAATCTGAACTTGGTATTTTGCGCTAAAAGTGAATCACAATCACGCTTTGCTATAACTCTATACTGCAATATAAAGGTATGCAACCACACAAAAAACAGGCTATACTTTTTAAAAGGTTGGTATATTCGCTAAACAATTTGCCTTAAAAAAAACTAACCCAAAAATGGCAATTAGAAGGCAAAATACATATGTGTACACATTTTGCTATACTATGCAAATGTGTGCAGAAAACAGTATACCTTTGGAAAAAAAACTCACACTTTAGGAGCACAGGTTGCAACCAGACCACAAAAATAAAACCCAAAATACTTTTAAAATTTTGACTATAAAAGAATCCCCGTCCCAAGATTCAAAAATACAATATTAACCCCGTCCGTTAGCAGACACAAAATAGCGTAAATACTGCGCATGTATTCACCCCACTTTGTTACTCAATTGAAAATCTGCGCACGTGGCAATAAGATTTCCTACGGCAAAGCCCCCAGCTGTTGGAATCCGGTATTACAGAAAAACCTTTTAATTTATAAATGACCGCAGAAGGCGGCAGAATAACGAATAAATGCTCAATCCTACCATAAAATGAAGAAACGAAGGTCCAGTCACTGGTTGAGTTCCAAAGCTATAAAAGGTTATATTTACCAAAGCGGAGTTTAATCCAAAGGGTCGATACTGCGTCCTATACACTCGCAAGATATATGGGTCATAACACCATCAGGTCGTCAAAACAGATGACTAAGCTACCAAATCGCTCAGTATAATATATATACAATTTTATCAAAGTTTGCTGACATCACGGGGATCCGCTTCCAGGTGACAGCTGGTTGGTTGTTTCCTTTGATCATCTGTACAAGTCCTTTGAAGCTCGGTCCTTTTTTCTATGTCGTAGGTGTTGGTCATCCTGTGTGCCATGAATATTTAACCTGATTTCTGAGATTATTTTTAACTAAAATATAATTTCGCTCCTATTTAAAGTTATATCTTCGCTAATACAATGTCAAGATCTACACTCACATACTAAACATGGACTGACAAACTATTACAGAAACCCAGTAGTAGAAAATTGCTGTTTAGAACATTTGTGGATTAAGTTTTAGAACTTTGGAATTCAATTTATTATATAATCTTGCATAGCATTTACAAACATTAATAA
>WWET01003610.1:122098-137515 GCA_011038615.1 Limnodynastes dumerilii
CAGGAATGTAGGAATATTCGCAAAAGTGCGTAAGCACACACACCTCATCATGTGCATGGGGCCGTGTATGTATATTCCAAAAGCTATTCCTTTGTCTGAGACGAAATGCAAAAGACTTTAAACTTCTTTTATATATTGATTACAGCATAACTATTTATTTTATTATTTTTATGTCTTATTATACTTCAACAGCTTCCCATTCAGTACTGATTTTAAATGGCAATTCATTTAACAATATGTAAAGGTGAAGCTACACATACCAGTTCACTTTGAAATAAGTCCTAACCATCTAGAGAACCTTTAATTTTCTCCAATATGTCTTTTTTTTTTCTCTGTGAACATTTCAAACTTCTACATCATCTCTATGTGTATATGTTAATCTGGTCACTCAGTAAACATAATTCTTTGTAATACAATTGACAATTCTTTTAAAGGGTAGATTGATTCTGAAATGTAGCTACTTTCTAGAAAAATTCTAGGATATATTGACTCAAAATCTAGTTGTGGTGACTTTTTATTATGCTACATAGCCGCTTTGCTTGCATTGACTGCATGTGTGTATTTCAGTGCGCACACAAATCTGTCAGTGAGCACCTCTACTATTTTGTGAGTGACAGCAATCTCACTCCATGATAGTGCTGAATCTGCAGCTAACCACAGGATGTGATGGTATACCATGTCTGTATTGTTTAAGAAACATGTCCATTAAGGCTCCAGCCTTAATGTCATAATTTCACACCTTTTTGGAGTTTGAGTAGTAAAGTTTTGAAGGTCTCTATATTATGTCAAAACAAGAAACCTTAATCAGACATGTTAAACCGTAAGGTTTTTAGTCTATAGAATTTTATAGCTTTTAATATAGTTAAAATATTAATATTTTTAGGCCTTGGCATTATAGAATACTTGAGTGCTGTAGAGCAGTTGGGATGCAGAGTCTGTGAGCCTTCAGTATACTATCTTCTTTGCTTAGCTGCGCTCCTGGGAGAAGGATTGCTTACTACTTATAGTGTATATTTATTCACCTGACCGAGCCATCAAATGTCCAGCTTCAAATCTCCATCTTAGTGAAGACTATAATTATATAATGAAACCAGGGGTGGAAAATTTAAGTGGAAGTCTGATACAGCTCTTATGAACCACCTTCCATATAACACCTATAATGTTTTTTGTACTTGTAGTCATCATTTCAGCCCCCTTGTATGTCCCAGCCATCCTAAGAGACCCCTTTTTTGTCTCAGCAATCATTGCAGCCACCCTTTTATTTACCAGTCATTGCATCCACCTTGTATGTCCCAGTCATCACTGCAGCCACCCTTTATATCCAAATATTTATTGCAGCTCCCATAGTATGTCTTAAACATCGCTGCAGCCATTCTTGTATGTCCCAATCATTATTACAGCCCCATTTATGTCCCAATCATTATTGCAGTCCCCCTTTTATATCCCAATTATTATTGCAGCGCCCATTTTATATCCCAATCCTTATTGCAACTCCCCTCATATGTCCCAATTATCTCTGCAGTCCCGCTTGTATGTCCCAATCATTATTGCAGTTTTTCTTGTATGTCCAGGTATGAATGCAGCCCCCACCCCCTTGTATGTCTCAGATATGAATACAGCCCCCCCTTGTATGTCTCAGGTATGAATGCAGCCCTCCCCTTGTATGCCCCAAGTATAAATGCAACCCCCCTTGTATGTCTCAGGTATGAATGCAGCCCCCCCTTGTTTGTCTCAGGTATCAATGCAGCCCTCCTTGTATGTCTCACGTGTGAATGCAGCCCCCCTTGTATGTCTCAGGTATGAATGCAGCCCCACATTGTATGTCTCAGGTATGAATGCAGCCACGCCTTGTTTGTCTCAGGTATGAATGCAGCCCCCCCTTGCATGTGTCAGGTATGAATGCAGCCCCCCTTATATGTCTCAGGTATGGATGCAGCCCCACCTTGTATGTCTTAGGTATGAATGCAGTCCTCCCCCTTGTGTCTCAGGTATGAATGCAAGACCCCTTGTATGTCTCAGGTATGCATATAACCCCCCCTTGTATGTCTTAGGTATGAATGCAGCCCCCTTTGTTTGTCTCAGGTATGAATGCTGCCCCCTCTTGTTTGTCTCAGGTATGAATTCAACCCCCCTTGTTTTTACTCAGGTATGAATGCAGCCCCCCTTATATGTCTCAGGTATGAATGCAGCCCACCCTTGTATTTCTCAGGTATGAATGCAGTCCTTTCCACTTGTGTCTCAGGTATGAACGCAGCCTCTCTTGTATGTCTCAGGTATGATGCAGCCCCCCTTGTTTGTCTCAGGTATGAATGCAGCCACCTTGTTTGTCTCAGGTATGAATTCAGCCCCCCTTTGTATGTCTCAGGTATGAATGCAGCCCCCCTTATATGTCTCAGGTATGAATGCAGCCCACCCTTGTATTTCTCAGGTATGAATGCAGTCCCCTTTCTATGTCCAGCTATGAATGCAGCCCCCCTTTTATGTCTCAGGTATGAATGCAGCCCCCTTGTGTCTCAGGTATGAATGCAGCCCCCCTTGTATGTTTCAGTAATGAATGTCGCCCCCTTGTATGTCTCAGCTATGAATGCAGCCACTTCCTTGTATGTCTCAGGTATCATTGCTGCCCCTCTTGTATGAAACAGCCCCCCCGTTTTACGTGTTAGGTATGAATGCAGCCACCCCTCTTGTATATGTCAGGTATGATTGCAGCCCTCCCTTGTATGTCTCAGGTATGAATGCAGCCCTGCGTTTTCCTTACTGTAGGATGACTGAGGCCCCCTGGAGCTGCCCCTGTTCTGCCTGTTCTTTTTATTTCATGGGCTAAATGACAGCCTGGACATGCAGGGATCGCTACTAGTGATCCCTGATCTGCAGATGCTGCGGCTCCTGGATAGCAGAGGTAAATCAGAGATCTCTTTCTTTGTGCAATGCTGTTATAAAGCATTACATATAGAAGGAGATCTCTGGTTTACAGCTGCTGTCCAGGAGCCGCACACCAGACTTTAAAAAGCCATATGCGGCTCAAGAGCGGCGGGTTGGCCATCCCAACTAGGATATAGTGGAACAGGCTCTTAAAAGAGTATAGCTGGGTATACACTGACAATTGTAATCATATGAAATGTAAATCAATTTAAAAATGTATCTGCCAAATAACATTTTTTTTAAGCCATTTTTATTGGAATTCATGCATAGAAACAAGTCATGCAGGTATCAGTAACAATTTAGATAAAATTCAATACAAAACAGTTTTATGTATAACGTATAGGGGTAGTGGTCATACATTCATATATAATCTAAGCTTAAATTAGAGGATAACATATGTTTAGTTAGTACACCCCAAATAACACAATATTCCTTGTAAGAGGCAAAGAATTAGGAAGGAGCATGGCCACTTAGTAACTCTAAATTGTACCATGAGGTCAGCTGAAAAACTTTTCTTAACAGATCTCTGGAACACTGCAGTAAATTATTAATGTACAGCAATCAAGTTTTACAGAATTATTTCACAAATTTTTCTTTGTTATGTCTGGTTTCTATCCAGTCCATCTGATAAAAATAAGATAGTCTACTAGTCATCATAGATAAGACAGTGGGATCAGGTGAGATCCGTTGTGAGAGTTTTGCTCTTTTTGCACAGCTATTTTCAGAAGTAATCTTGTTACCTTTTGTTAAAATTCTATCTGCAGTCTGATCATATATATCTCAAAACACCCCTTGTTGAGTAGGTTTGAAGGAAATGTTGAGTTTGTGCCTTATAAACTCCTCCACAGTATCCCAGAAGCCCTTAATCTTAGGGCAAGACCACAATGAAGAGGGTATGCCTCTACTTCCAGGCGATTAAAGCTAGGAGAAGGTCTAATCAAAAACCTTAACTTTGGGGTTAAATATGCTCTATGTAGAATCTTGAATGTCATTTCTCTGTAACTACTTCCTACCAATATTTTTTACATTTTCATTGTGGCTTTTAGGATGTCTGACAATGATAAAGATGGGAACTGATCCCTTTAGACAGGGATTCTAAATTCCCTCTGGAACGTATATCAGAGTAATTTTTTGATATTGAGAAGGTAGTTGAAGTGCGTCGTCACAGCATGTCATCTAAACCCATATTGACATTAGACCTTGATATCAGGCGTAGATTTTTATCGATGTAACTCCTGGCTTGCATGTAGGAATACAGAGGAATTCTAGCATCTGGGAACTTTTCTTGTAATTGTGCAAATGTTAATGGTTGCAATGAATTAGGATTAGAAAATGAGAAATAAGATACAGATGTTTCCCCTCCTGTGGATTGAATATTGTCAAAGAAGAACCATTTCTGAATTCTGGTTTATTAGTCAGTGGTAGAGATCATTTTAGTACTGAATGAATTTGTTTCCAACATTTGCATGTTATATATAGTAAAGGATTATATATATATATTTTTTGGGGTAGAAAATATAGTATATGTTGAAATTTTATTAATTGTTGAAGATGTGACCACAAGATACGGTTAAAAGCTTTGTCTGCAAAACTGACAATTATCTTTTGTTTCTCACCTGCTCTATGAGTTTTGAATATGGCCACTAGTCATTGAGGTCCAGTATATTATGAGTGGAGTGTCTGGTTTTTGTGAATCCAGTCTACACTTGATGTAGCAGAGTCGGTAAAATTTGTTAAAGCCTGGAGGCTATTATTTTGATAAATAGTTTTCCAAATAAGATTTGTAAGAATGATCCACCTTTCTTGTTACCCTAGTCAGTAAAGTAGCTTTACTATACTTGTCCAGCAATAGCAAAACAGTGTAACACCCCATCCTACTAATTTCTCCCAAATAATCTCTAAAATGTATTTAAGCTATGACACCACCATGACAGGTAAAAAAAATGATACTCATAAAACTGTTTCAATTACATAGTTTTAGACAACCTAGGATTATATAGTATAAACAGACACTTTCTATATATGGCCTATTGTTAAAAAAGTCTCCCACTGCACCTAACTAACAATGCACCATTTTTCACTAGGTATATCCAGATTGTATTCAACTAGGTTACTTGTTATCTGAATATGATATACATGGCAAAATATGGAGAAACAGCCACAGTGGTTAGATAATTAATTGGGATTTTTTTGTTTCCTGTAAAATTTTGAAAAATAATGTGAATACATTACCTAAAATTTTTATTTAACAGCTTTTGCCTGCATCATGTAAGCATATATCTCTGCTAGTAGTTGTTTGGGCCACCTTTGGCTTTGATAACAGCTTTTACTCTGCACAGCTTGCTCTCTATGGGCTTGATTGAATTGAATGTACTGTTGCATTTTGGGAACAATGTTGTCTAATCAACATATTCAGACAACATTGCGCACATATATTCAGCATCGAGCGATCCAATTATGGTCACTTTAGGTCATTTATGCTAACATTGCGCCCAAACAGTTAACAAAACAGAAAGCATGAAAATCCCTATTCAATTGTTGAACATCATGATGGGTGTGTACAAACACACACACAAACTCACAAAACTCACTCTGCAACTTATTTTATTACATGAAATTCAAATCTCACACCCTTTCTGCTCAGTGTAGTGAATAAAGTATGTGACATTGCAAGTGGCATTGCATTACAACATGGAGCAAGCTGCAGGCCTTCAGAAGATTATAAACCTTTGCTTTCTTAGAGTAATAACACACATAATATTTACACTGTGTCCCCCTCAACCTCAAAACATCTCCCAGACCACCAGGAGGAGGTAACTTGGCTGATTTTACCTGCTACATTACAGAAAATAATCTGTAACAGAGGTATCTGCTCCTATCATGTAAAGCGTAAGTACAGCTAAGGCTGTCAGCTGAAACACTATGAAATTTCCTCTTACATTGATGGAATAAAGTGTAGAGAGGATTAGGATTAGAGAGTGCTGTTGACATGGGATGTAGAAGTTTTGTATAGCAAAATTTCTCAAAGCCTGGGTATAGAAGTCATTGATCCAGTATTTACAGATAATTATTTAGGTTTTTCTTTTAAACATTTTTTCTTAGATGCTAATAAATTTATAGTACATCATAATTATTTTACTTTTAATAATTCTTTTTATTTACAGTGTTGGGGAACAGTAATGGGAACCTAATTTGACCCGAATTATGCCAATTTGTGTTTTAAGCAACAACACATCTGGAATAAGGTTTCCTATGCTAGGTATATAGATTATATATTTTTTGTTTAGAATGGGAACTTAAATTCCATATCACAATTTTTATTACATCTTAATAATCATCATCTAAAGTTCACACATACTGCTAGCCAAAGTACTGTCAATTACCTAGACATCACAATCTCAGTGCTGGATTGTTTCCTACACACTAGTAATTACTGGAAATAAGTAGACTCAAGTATATTTCTTCTTATATAACAGCTGCCACTATGCTGCCTGGAAAAATAATACCCTTGCAGAGCAGTTTCTCTATCTTAGGGCATCCTAAGATTGTTTTCAAGTAAGCTAAAAGTATCAGTGACTATTTAGTACATTTAAAACTGTGTAGAAATCAGGGTGAGGGCCATCTTACTTGGTTACCTCCTAAAGCAAAAAGCTTATTTTGTTGCAATCATTCACAAAGCATGACCTGTACATTTGTGGATAAGATAAATCATTATTCCTTTTTCTCTACAGGTACAAATGAAAGGTGTACATTAAATCCTTCATAAACTGTAAAAATAAATTTGTTATTTACCTCATTAGCTGTCGCTGCAGTATGCAGTATGTTGGAAAACAAGTGAGAACATTGAGCATACACTTTATGGAACACTGTCGCAACATACTTAAAGGCAGCTTACTTCAATCAGTCTCCTGCCATCTACAGTAAGATCATAAAGGCGAAATAAATGTATTTAGTATAATAACATATGCATATATTGGGCCTGATCCAGAACAACGCTTTGAAGCGAATTTACATGTGGCGGAGACGTAAAATCACTGTTTTGAACGAACTGCGCATGCGCACCATAGAAAATATGCACATTAACGTTTTCTGTTTTGTACAATTCCATATCTGTAATTTTTCACTATTCTTCTTTATAATTTGGCATGCGGCACCAACAAATAAGTAACTAACGAAGAGGTAACTATTTCATTTCAGCGTATAAAATATAGCCTCTATATCCACCGCCCCCTCCCCCCCCCCACACACACACATAAATTGTACAATTTCTGTAATTTTTCACTATTCTTCTTTATAATTTGGCATGCGGCACCAACAAATAAGTAACTAACGAAGAGGTAACTATTTTATTTCAGCGTATAAAATATAGCCTCTATATCCCCCGCCCCCTCCCCCCCCCCACACACACACATAAAGTCAACAGTGGAATGCTCTTTCTTTTAATCATCCTTAAAATAAGGTTACAACCTTTAGATGTGTCAGCTATGAGCAAGTTTATTGTGCAGAAAGTGCAGAAAGAAACAAGATTATATGGGGGGAAAAATAAAAACCAGCATTGTCATAATAACACACACACACACACACACACACACACACACTTAATTTACACTAAACTTGGTTTATCTTTTAGCAAACATACAAGGAACTGTGTTAAGCATAAATTAGTTAAAATAAAGACAATGCAAAATGATATTTAAAATGGTTTATTAAATGAAAAGATGCAGAAAAAGTCTTCTGTTGTTTTAATACATATGATGAACACGTCTGAAAGATCCAATTCTAGGGTGTGTGGCTCCCCAGTCAGTGTATCTCCTGTACTCTCCAGGTCTCAGGTAATACTGACGTCCTCGGTAATTGGGCTCTTCATAGAACATCCAGTATCCATCTTGTATATGGGCAGAGTTGATATCATGGTAACGGAATCTCTCATGAACATTATGACAATCTTCAGTGAATTCCATCATCTGGCCCCTGAAGTCTTCTCTCTCATAGATCCTTACTCTAAATGAACCTTGGTGCTGCATTCGTAATAAATAAAATGTTAATTATAATAAAATGTATATGTTATCCTTTTTTAGAATATAAGCAGATGGTTAATATTATTGCTTTTAAAACAGTTTGGTTAATAAAAATAGTTGCCTGTTACCTGAGGGCTTAGGCGACAAGACCGTATGGAGTCATTGTACCCCATCCATTGCTGGAAATTAGGGTACTCTCCTTTATGAAGGAAATACTGGTGTCCCCTGTAATTAGGGTGTTCATACAGGATCCAGTTTCCACTTTCCACACGAATAGAGTTACAGCGCCTAAAGTATGAGGACATGTCTGGACATTCAGAGTTACACTCATAGGAGCGACCCTGGAAGTTCCTGTCCTCATAGAATATGATCTGTCAGGAGAAGAACATTTATATGTTATGCGTGACAATATTGTAAGAAATTATCAAGTGGAATAGCCTCCCATCTGAGGTGGTTGAGGCTAACACAATAGAACAGTTTAAACATGCTTGGGATAAATATAAGGTTATCCTAAATCTCAAACTAAATTGAGGGTAAATAGGGATTAGGGTCATTATAGTTTAAATTAAACAACTTGGCAGACTGGATGGGCCATGTGGCTCTTATCTGCTGTCACTTTCTATGTTTCTATGTTAAAGAATATACCATTATTTAAGCATATACTGCATATTAACAGATTTTCTATAAATTGCTGTGGGTTGTTTATTTATTTGCATTTATTTATTTACCGGTACTTATTCCATTTTTTTTTATCATTCTTCGGGTTCTTTTAGATGATAGACAAATACTGATGCCACATTCAATAGCATTAAACCTGGCAAAAGCAACCCTTGACAATCCAGGTTCTGTGAAACTACATTTCCTATTTGCCTATACCTGATTTACCATTTATTAGATTTCATCATTAGCAAAAGAAGCATATGCATTTTTTAAAAGTCACTATTTCTCTCTCCCCCACCCCCCATTTTCTCTCTGACTGCAATGTGACATGTTTCCATGGGATTGTGATTGCACTTTAAGAAGATGTTTTATTACATAACAAATCTTATCTGTTTTTTTATATTGCATTGTATTAATGTTTACCAAAACTGATAATCACAGTAATTTTTAGATAAAAACAAATGGATAAATAAACAAAGACAATATACACATAAAAGTGAAAAATAAATACATAAATAACTTAATAAATTATTGTAGTCAAAAGATAGTTAATCAATAGACAGATGAGTAAAAAATTTATAATTTAAAAAACTCTGTTGATCGGTCACTGTTATAAAGTAATAGATAAATGCATATATAGTAGTGGAAAAGTAAATAAATGTATAATAAAATATATAATCTATATATAGGTGTCAGGAACAGGTATGATTCCTATATGAAATGTACAATATTTCTCTGTTAATTATTGTTGGGAACAAAGATATTTACTGAGTCTATTTGTCTTAACATCCAGGGATCTGGCTAAATGGCAAATGTTTAGATTCTGGTCACAGGAAAGGAAGTTGGTTAGATAGCATTCACACGTGAGGGGAGCTTCAAAGAACCTATCCGGCTGCAAATCACCAGGGGGGCCTCTCACTACAGAGGTCGCTAGAAGACATGCAGAGAATTGGCCAATACCTGACAGTAGGATCAAAGGGCCTGATCCAGAACAACGCTTCTAAGCGAATTTACGCGTGGCGGGGACATAAAATCGCCTATTTGTAAGTACTGCGCATGCGCACCATAGAAAATACGCTCAATAGCATAGCGCAATTGTGAACGTATGGGACATTCACGTATGTGTCACGTAAATACTTACGTGTGGGCATGCCAATTTTACGTTACTCCAAAATACGTCTGAAATACATTAAGTAGGCGGGGGGTTGCATTTAAAGTGTACAGTATGGGCGTGCTTAGCTGCATAAATTCGTGTTGCCCATACGTACGCGTGCGTTTGACTGCGGTTACATTGGCAAAAGTTAAGGTAGGGTTTGGAAAGCGTATCTTGACAAAATACGTACGTTCAAGGAGTGTGCCGAGGGGAGTGTAAAGAATTTACGCACACGAAAATACGCTACGCTAATAAACGTACGGCAAATGTAGATCTACCCCAAAGTGTTTAAGTTCTGGTAATTCTCAAACAATCATCCAATAGACTTGAATAAGTAGCCATGAGCAGTAAGTATTTCTAATCGAAGAATTTATTGAATCGAGCCCTTAACTCAGCAATCGTAGACAGTGTGGATCACCGAGGGTCAGAAAGCAGTGACAACATCATTGTACAAAACAGGGATATTTATACCAATTCTTGTCACCCTTATACATAATAAAAATACATAAGTCATCATGGACTTTATTCCTGCCAACATCATATTGATAAGGTCTGTGCTGGGTCAACTTGACCTACTATTTGTACCTTGATCTTTAATATATCTTTATCTTTGTTTATTGGTAACTTGTGATCTTAATTAAGGACTGGTAAGTTTTTCTTAGTTGTATATTGTAAATTTGTATGTGATATTGAATATATATATGAGCATAATGGGCCTGATCCAGAACAACAATCTACGCGTGGCGGAGACGTAAAATCGCATTTTTGTAAGTACTGCGCATGCGCACCATAGAAAATACGCTCATTAGCGTAGCGTAATTGTGAACGTATGGGCCATTCACGTATGTGTCACGTAAATACTTACGTGTGGGCGTGCCAATTTTACGTGCGTCCAAAATACGTCTCAAATACGTGAAGTAGGCGGGGGTTGTATTTAAAGTGTACAGTATGGGCGTGCTTAGCTGCGTAAATTCGTCTAGCCCATACGTACGTGTGCGTATGACTGCGGTTACGTTGGAAAAAGTTAAGGATGACGGCGGTTGGAAAAAGTGAAGGTAGGGTTTGGAAAGCGTATCTTGACAAAATACGTACGTTCAAGGGGTGTGCCGAGGGGAGTGTAATGAATTTACGCGCATGAAAATACCCTACGCGAATAAACGTACGGCAAATGTAGTTCTGGATCTACCCCAATGTTTTATCATTGTATTAATCCAGTTTTATGTATTATGGATATAAAGGTGCTTTAGTTATATGAATATAACTTTGACAAGAGCAGTGTTCATATTTTTGGGAAATTCATACTTTCTCATATTTGTGCAAATCCCAAAATTTAGAGGAATATGACACTTGCTCCATTGGCAATACTTAGAATTTTGGAGTCGGTGGCTTGTTTGGAAGGGGCCTTAATAAGCCACAGAACATGTGTGTATACTAATTAGGTATTGTTTGGTATCTAAGCGTCCATCATATAGTAGTCAGGGATGTGAATATCATACTGGTATCAGTGGTACAACCTCTGATAGGCAGAAATATTGTTTCATCGTTTAGTTATCAAAATCAGAGGGGCAGGTTCCAAAAGCTTAGACCAACCCCCTACTGAGGTCACAGCCTGCTTACCAATCACCTCTCCTTGCCAGGGGGAGGAGAGATAGACTGATGGAATCAGCCCAGGGCTAAGGGTGGTTCAGGAGGGTTCCAGCTTGCCAGTTTGGGGAACCATCCATTGTTCTGCCAAGCCCCTAGAAAAAAAGTAATTTCAACAGGTGATTATTATTTCTGTTTTAGTCCTTTTTATTTTAAATTGCTTTTATGACTTTTTATTCTGTCTAACCTTTTATTGTTAAATATCTTTTTTTCATGTAAATAAGCATTGTACCTTTTTGTAGAATAAATATTTCCTTTATTTTTGCCTTATTCATATCTGCACTGAAAGCCCTACTCTTTGTAGGGCTTTTGTAGGATAAGGGCATAGCTCACGAGGTGAACATTTCAATAACCAATGTACGGGGTGATAGTTTCTGCTCAGTGTGTTATAGCTTTGGTGATAGGTTCGCATTAACCTTTAAAAGCGCGTGGTGGCGGCTTGACTATTTAGGGTAAATATAGAGATTTCCCCTAATAGAGGTGGGTGGTGCTAGAAGATTAATGTGGATTTAATTTGCTAGGCCCCCGGGTAATTGTAAATTTGGGTTTCCAAGTCAGGGATTCTGACGTAGGTGGTCCGGGTTCCTGACAATAGGATAGGATAAATAGAATCAAAGTCCGAATTTTAGAGTCTAAATATTTAGAGTCAGTCCATGAATAAGAGTAGCCCCTTTCAATTAGAAGATTGTGTCCCCCTTGTAGCTCTATTTGCCCTGACAGGTACCTCAAAAAAAGGAAAACATTTTGGAACATATAAATACAAATGATTTTTATTAAAAACACACAAAGGTAAAAAGCAGTAATCGCCTAATATCATAATAAAAAGTTCAAATCCTAATAGTAGCATGAAATAAAAGTAGGGCAGAGTTAATGAGCAAGGGAGACTGTAGGCACATCTGCCGTACTTCCCTTATCGATCCAAACAACTTTGTCCAGGCGGCTGACAGGTGATTACATCGGAGAAGAGAAGAGGAGGCGGAAGTTGGAGTCTGTAGTTAAGGAAACCAGTGACGCATTTCGGAGCCGCTTTGGGTCCCATTCTCAAACTGAATGCAGTATCACGTTGAAGGGGCTGACTCTTAAAAGCTGTTAGCGTAATGGTTCCAGTTGGAGTTGATTAATTCATTCATTGGCACATGACTGCATGTTAAACACCATTGAGGCAGAGGAGCGTAACAACAAGTGGTATTGTGAATGAAATGAATAAAAATATACACTATGAGGGCAACAACAAATATGAGACATGTAAAAACGGGTAGCATATATTAAATTATAATAAAGGAGATGTTTATAACATGGACAATGCAGCACAAGTCGGAGTTAATAAATCTTATAGGGTTGAATGTATCCCAGACAGGATGGGCATATATAAGGTTAATATACTTAGTACCACATAAATATTACATGTATGTAAAAACTGACTACAATAAAAATATATAAGAGAACTATAATAGGAAAATTATAATCTACCATAAAACCTCAGAATAAAGGACAAAGGTGCTTGAGCATATGGAAATACTACATCTTATGTCAAATTTTGGGAGTCCTGTATGTGTCTAAAACAATATGGAAATAAAAATGGAGACAAAAATGAGTGAGTTGGAGATAAAAGGGCTATTATGACATGGATAAGACAAAATCGTAAAAATGAATAAATAATTAATAGGAATTGAAGAGAAATGGAGATTATAACCATAAAAATTTAGTAAAAATATAAAAATTATATTATAAAAATTTATTGAATAAAGGCGAGGATGACTGGGTTGAAGAGATAAGTGACCACAGGCTTTATCCATCATCTAGATCCACAATACTCGGTATTCTCAGGTGGTCCCTCAACTGACCGAACCCATGCCTGCTTAACTTCCAACATCAGACGGGATTATGTGTAGCCAGGCTGGTACGACTGTACCAGAAAAACACATGTCAATATATTTAACATGTGTTTTCCTCTTTCAAAAATGCAAGCGCAGCATGTTTGGAATGCTTAGCATGGCTGCGCTGATAGAACTACAAGATAGAATCTTGATTTCTCTTAAAGGGTGCCCTCTAGTGACCAAATGGTCATTAATGGCAGCGCCGAAGAAGAGAATGGATCAAGTGCCAGAGGAGGCCAAAGAGCAGAAGGAAGGACCAGAACATCATCTTCAAGCAAGCGGACAAGATTCTTCAAGCAACTGGAGAAGATTAACTGCAAAAAAAAAGAAACTACAAGCAACTATTCCCAAGACTGATGATAGCTAAACAGTGAGATTGTGAGACTGAAATATTTTTATTTACTTTATGCAACACACATTAGTTTAAAAGACATTTATTACAAAACAGTGTGGCCATCTCTAGTAATTTTACAGAGTACGTAGTAATATATTGTAAATGTTCATTTTAGGCACACATGTATGTTAAAGTATTACTTGATGTTTTGATTGATGCTATATTTTTTTTTTACCGGATACAGTGCAGCTTGCTTAGAAGTCTTAACATGCTAAGCATTCTAAACATACGACGGCCATTTTTCATGGGAAAATCACTGTGCTTTTCTATAGACACCACAGCGATTTAGCTCTTGAAAAATCAATGCATATCGACAGGGATTTAAAAGCGCATTTAAAAAGCGTCGATTAGTGAATACCGCGATTTTAGCTAAAAAATCAAGGAAAAAACTGTGGCGAGATAGATCGATTTAAAATCGCATCAAAAAACCAACTTTAGTAAATATACCCTTAAAAGTGAGATAGATGATTTACAGAGAAAACTCACTCCATTCTCCAATACTGAGGAATTCAAGGAGATAGAATCCAATATTAATAACCGCGTGAAAGAATGAGGAAAAAATCATTAAACGTACATTTGGGAAATTTATGATAGATGGTGTAGATCGTGATGAGGAAACTCCCATGGAGGTGGAGACAATTAGAGGCAACAGTCCCACTCCCCCAAACCCCCCCAAAATAGACCACCACCTCCCCCCAGATTTAGAGATAGAGACCCGATATCCCGTCCCCTATTACATGGATACCACACTCCAAGAAGATCACCACTTAGAAGGGTTAGCTATCTTACCCCAAGGAGATTACCACTGAGGAGAATCTATTATCCTCAACCAAAGCCTGGATGGGACGACCATCAATGGACATATGAGGCCCATGGTCCCTCATATAGAACTCCCTATAGATCCCCCAGTTCAACATGGGAAAATAAGAGACATGATAGAGAATTGGATTGGTACAGAACCCCGAGAAGGGATTCTTTCCAACCAGGCATACATAAGGATAACCAGTTCCATACCACTTCAAAACATATATGATGTTTTGTGAGAAGATTACTATAGGATACCTTTTTTAGACAGGGGCGGGAGGAGAGCACAATCCCCTTAAATTTAGGTAGTTCCTACCCTCCCCCCAATAATAATAAAAAATAGAGGGAAAAGAGAAGGCAATAGGAAAACTAGGAGAACCACTTATAATGAAAGTAAGACCACTAGAAATTGCAACACTAGGAATAGCATTCCTGTTGAAGAGTTAGATTCAGAGACAACCACTATTTTTAATTTAGGCACACTTTCCCAAGAAGAAGAAAAAGTCTTACAAAATGCCCCAAAATTCGCTCCCTCCAATCTCAGCAACTAAACATAAGAAGGGCCCATATTTAGAGACCTTTGAAAAATTGGTTATGAGAGATTAAAAAAAAAATGTGTCGTTGTAAAATCCAGAGATCACAAAATCTCACTAGGAAAGAAAAATTAGCTCTTGATAATTTGAGGTCCAATAAAGACATTGGGCCAGTTCCAGAACAACGCTTGTGAGCAAATTTACGCGTGGTGGAGACGTAAAATTGCCTTTTGGTAAGTACTGCGCATGCGCACCATAGAAAATACGCTCAGTAACGTAGCATATAGGTGCAATAATTGGGCCAGTTCCAGAACAACGCTTGTGAGCAAATTTACGCGTGGTGGAGACGTAAAATTGCCTTTTGGTAAGTACTGCACTGCGCCACCATAGAAAATACGCTCAGTAACGTAGC
>WWET01003610.1:138054-148111 GCA_011038615.1 Limnodynastes dumerilii
CAACCCCCATGACAGGCCCCTCACACGGGCGTTTTTTTGGTGACTTACGCGTCTATAGGGCAGCCTTAACTCAATGGGCTGGATCCAGTCCTTGTTAAGTGCATGAACTTAGTTACTCCTGGGCTAAACCATGTTGATTTCAGGGGGAGCCAAGTTAATTGTATTCTTTGCATGCAGGTATATATATTTAAATTGCTTACTGCACACAGATACTGACCAGCTTTACTATCACACTGTTATTTAGACTTGGGATAGGAAACATCACCTCTCAACTCTAATACTGTTTGCAACAGATGAAATATGACTCCCCTGAAATTCAACATGGTTTAGCACTTGAGTAACTAAGTTCATGCACTTAACATGGTCTGGATCCAGCCCAATGACCGCAAATTTGTACCCTTTTTTCAACGAATATCTACAGGGTTTTATGTCAAATATTAGGTCATACTTAAAGGATACTCAGGATATTTTATGGATCCCAAAAGGGTTGAACTTGGACTTCGAGCTCAAATGGTTCCTATAAGTGTCCTATGTGCTCTGTCACTTTGTATCCACAGTCATACCAGCCTGGCTACACCCAATCCCATCTGATCTTGGAAGTTAAGCAGGCTTGGGCTCGGTCAGGTTGGGGAACCACCTGAGAATAACGAGTACTGTGGATCTAGATGATGAATAAAGCCTGCAGTCACTTATCTCTTTAACCCAGACTCTCCTTAATGATCTTTTTTCAATATATTTTTATAATTTTTTATAATATAATTTTTATATTTTTACTACATTTTTGTGGTTATAATCTCCATTTTTCTTCAATTCCTATTAATTATTTATTAATTTTTACAATTTTGTCTTATCCATGTCATATCATCCCTTTTATCTCCAACTCACTCATTTTTGTCTCCATTTTTATTTAGATATTGTTTTAGACACATACAGACTCCCAAAATTTGACATTAGATGTAGTATTCCCATACCCTCCAGCACCTTTGTCCTTTGTTCTGAGGTTTTATGGTTGATTATAATTTTCCTATTATAGTTCTCTTTATATATTTTTATGTGACCCAACATTGGGATTCTCATTGTCAGAGTTAGGACCACCATATACAGAAAGGCCTTAACGGTGGCTGGTGGCTTACCGCATATTTGTGCAAATATGTGTAACAAACATTTCTGTGTTTTACTTTACAGATAGAACAGTATAGTTTGTTACTGGTTTATGGCAGTGTGCTGGGGCTATTTTTCCCTTTGTTTCTGTGGCTAGCAGACTAACCCCTGCCTTTCATGCACCTGTTCACATTTACTTATAAATTGATTGAGCAACTTCCATTCTTTGTATATTTTTATTGTAGTCAGTTTTTACATATATGTAATATTTATGTGGTACTAATTATATTAACCCTATATATGCCCATCCTGTCTGGGATACATTCAACCCTATAAGATTTATGAAATTCGTCTTGTGCTGCATTGTCCATGTTACAAAAATCTCCGTTATTATACTTTCATATATGTCACTCGTTTTTACATGTCTCTTATATTCGTTGTTAACCTCATAGTATTTATATTTTCATTATTCCCAATACCACTTGTTGTTATGCTCCTCTGCCTCAATGGTATTTAACAAGCAGTCATGTGCCAATTAATGAATTAATCAACTCCAGCTGGAACCATTACGCCAACTGTTTTTAAGAGTCAGCCCCTTCAATGTGATCCTGCATTCATCTTGAGAAACAAAATAATGAAACAAAAGACAGCACTCAAAAAATAATATTATAACATTGGTGGCTGTAATGAATACTAAGATACCAGCAATTGAGAAAATATAACAATTTATTCTGACACATAAAAATAATTATCACTCAATATACAAATAAAATGGATTGGAAATGGTGAAATGAAAATACACCCTAATGATACAGATTAGCTCTATTGTGTTACTTCCAAGATATGTTTCTTTTACTGGAAACGTACTTAAACCGTCACAGCACAAGAATTGATATAATGTCTCAAGTCCATCAACACAGATAAATATTGCTTGGTTGACGATAGATAGATAGATAGATAGATAGATAGATAGATAGATAGATAGATAGATAGATATTCCACTTCCCCCCACATACAAATATGCATTTGTTCCCCCACACACAAATACACATGATTGTTGTCATACACAATTAATTGTGCAAATCTTAATGGTTGCAATGAATTAGGATTTAGAAAATGAGAAATAAGATACAAACTTTTCCCCTCCTGTGGATTAAATATTGTCGAAGAAGAACCATTTCTGAATTCTGGCTTATTAGTCAGTGGTGTATCCTGTGAGTATTAGATAATTATAGTACTGAACAAATTTGTTTCCAAGATTTGCATGTTATATATAGTAAAGGATTATCTTTAACTGTGGACGATATGTCTGTCAATTTTGTTTGTAGTAAAGACGCTGGATGTATTTTTGGGATAAGGGCTTGATCCAAAATTTAATTGGTATACACGTTAGTATTATTAATCCAGTCAATGTTATACCTGTAATTATTTGCCAGATTATATTCTTTAATACTGGGCAGATTGATGTCCCCTCTATCTCAAGGTTGTTGTAGCTTATATTAAGATGCCCATGGCCTCTTTTGGAACCAAATAAAAGAATGAAAAGCTTTATTCAATCTTTTTAAGTCTTGTTTTGAGAACTAATTTTCAATCAAGTAGAGGGGGTATATTACATTGATATAGCTGAGAATGAAGTTTCGGTATGTTTAAACCTAGATATTTCAATGTACGCTTAACCCCCTTGAAAAGAAATGTGTACCCCCCATCCCCCTTGTGCCATTGGTATTGGAGCCATCGACTTCATTTTTTGAACATTAACAGTAAACCCTGATATAAGTTTGGAGAATTCTAATTCTTTTGAATATGGCCGCTATTAATTGACATATATTATGAGTGGAGTGTCTGGTTCCTTCTTTGTTACCCTAGTCAGAAAAGTAGCTTTACTATAATTGTCCAGCAATAGCAAAAACAGTGTAACACCCCATCCTACTGATTTTTCCTAAATAATCTCTAAAATTTATTTCAGCTATGACACCACCATGACAGGTAAAAAATTATACACATAAAACTGTTTCAATTACATACTTTTAGACAACCTAGGATTATATAGTGTAAACAAACACTTTCTATGCTTGGCCTAATGTTGGAACTAGGTTACTTGTTATCTGGGTAATAGTAGTGATATAAATGGCAAGATATGGAGAAACAGCCATAGTGGTTAGATAATTAATTGGGAATTTCTTTGTTTCTTGTAAAATATTGAAAAATAATGTGATTATTTTACCTAAAATGTTTACTTAATAGCTTTTGCATGCATCAGGTAAGCATATACCTCTGCTAGTACTTGGTTGAGCCACCCTTGGCTTTGATAACAGCATTACTCAGCACGGCTTGCTCTCTATGGGCCTGATCCAATCCAACACTCGGCTGCATTTTTACGATGGTCATAAGAGTAAAAGCGGACATTTGTACTTACTGTGCATGCGCGGGACAGATGTCGGAAATTCTGAGCGTATGGGCCTTGAGTATACCAGCCTCGTAATAACGCTTGAGGGGTCTTGCCTCGCATACGAAATTCAAAAATACGCACAGAGAGCAGGATGAGGCATTTGAATCGTAGAGTATGGGCGTGCTACTACTACGCAATGAGCTTAAGGACGCCCGCGGTTACGATCAGAAAAGTTAGGATAGGGTTCACTTGGCGTAAGAAGTCAAAACTAACTATAACCAAGGGGAGTGCCAAGGGGAGTGCATTGTAGGTATGCTGGCGTAAATACGCTAGTCACATGAGCGTTTCATGAGCGTAGGTCTGGCTTGATTGAATTGAATGTGATGTGACAACATTGCGCACATATTCAGCATTGTGCGATGCAATTACAGTAATTTTAGGTGCTAACATTGCGCCCAAACAGTTAACAAAACAAAATGCGTGAAGATCAATATTCAATTGTTGAACGTCAAGAAGTGTATATATACTTAATTTATTACATGGCATTCAAATCTCACACCCCTCTGCTCAGTGTAGTGAATAAAGTATGTGACATTACAAGGGGCATTGCATTCAACATGGAGCATTCTTCATGCCTTTAGAAGATTATAAACCTTTATTTTTAGAGTAAAAACACACCTAATATTTACACTGTGTGTCCCCCTCAACCCCAAAACATATCCCAGACCACCTGGAGGAGGTAACTTGGCTGATATTACCTGCCAGAACACAGAAAATAATCTGTAACAGAGGTATCAGCCATTTTGCTCTTCTCATGTAAAGCTTAAGTACACCCAGGGCTGTCAGGTGAAAGGTGCAAAACTATGAAATTTCCTCTGACATTAATGGAATAAAGTGTAGGGAGGATTATGTACTGTTGACATTGATGTGGAAGCTTTGTATAGAAATATTCCACACAGCCTGGGTATAGAAGTAATTGAATAAGTACTTACAGATAATTATTTAGATTTTTCTTTCAAACAATTTCTTTTACATGCTAATAAATTTATATTACATCATAATCATTTTACTTTTAATAAATATTTTTATTTTCAGTATTTGGGAACAGTGATGGGAACCTGATTAACCACTAGTTATGCCAATTTGTACATGGGCTGTTTTAAAAAACAACACATCTGGCAAAGCCCATTGGGGGGTTGATCTGTTTTCCAATGCTAGTTAATTAGATTATTTAATTTTTGATTAGAGTGGGGACTTAAATTTTATGTCCCAATTTTTATTACATCTTAATAATCAACATCTAAAATGTACACATACTGCTAGCCAAAGTACTTTAATTATCTATACATCACAATCTCAGTGATGGATTGTTACACACTAGTAATTACTGGAAATAAAAAGACCTTAGTATACCCTAGACCCTAGTATATTTCTTCATATGTAACAGCTGCCTTGCATGCACAATAGGTCATTTCAGACAAATACACACTTAAGAAGCTGCAGCTTCTTAAGTGTGAATCAGGCCCAGTGTACGAAATTATATTTAAAATGGTTTATTAAATAAATAGATGCAGAAAAAGTTTTCTTTTGTGTTAATACATATGATGAACACGTCTGAAAGATCCAATTCTAGGGTGTGTGGCTCCCCAGTCAGTGTATCTTCTGTACTCTCCAGGTCTCAGGTAATACTGACGTCCTCGGTAATTGGGCTCTTCATAGAACATCCAGTATCCATCTTGTACATGGGCAGAGTTGACATCATGGTAATGGAATCTCTCATGGACATTATGACAATCTTCAGTGAATTCAATCATCTGGCCCCGGAAGTCTTCTCTCTCATAGATCCTTACTCTAAATGAACCTTGGTGCTGCATTAATAATAATAAAAACATTAAATATACTAAAATTTATATGTAATTCTTTTTTAGAATATAAGTGGATGGTTAATATTATTGTTTATAAAACACTTTGGTTAATAAAAATAGTTGGCAGTTACCTGAGGGCTTAGGCGGCAAGACCGTATGGAGTCATTGTACCCCATCCATTGCTGGAAATCAGGGTACTCTCCTCTATGAAGGAAATACTGGTGTCCCCTGTAATTAGGGTGTTCATACAGGATCCAGTTTCCACTTTCCACACGGATAGAGTTACAGCGCCTAAAGTATGAGGACATGTCTGGACATTCAGAGTTACACTCATAGGAGCGACCCTGAAAGTTTCTATCCTCATAGAAGATGATCTGTCAGGAGAAGAACATTGATATGTTAGCTGTGACAATATTGTAAGAAATTATCAAGACATGTTAAAGTGTATACCATGATTTAAGCATATTCTGCATATTAGCAGATTTTCTAAAAATCATTGTGGGTTGTTTATTTATTTGCATTTGTTTATTTATTTACTTATTACCTTTTTTTAAACATGCTTTAAGTTCTTTTAGATGATAGACAGATACTGCTGCCACATTCATATGCATTAAACCTTGTATAAGCAACCTTTGACAATCCAGGTTTTGTGAAACTACATTTCCCATCAAGCTTTAACAGCACATGTATATCTAATTGCTGTCAAACTAGATGTGACTTGTAGTTTCACAACACCTGCTGTGCCATAGTTTGCCTACTTGCTTTAAAAATTAATTACCTGCTACCTGCTTTAAAATTATTAGATTTTAGCATTAGCAAAAAAAGCATTTTTTAAAAGTCACTGTTTCTCTCTCCCCCACCACCCATTCTCTCTTTGACTGCAATGAGATTTGTGACATATTTCCATGGGATTGCGATTGCACTTTAAAGAAGATTTTTGTTATATACAAACATAAGATATCAGTTTCTTACATTGCATGGTAATAATATTTGCTATTTACCAAAACTGATAATCGCAGTAATTATTGTATATTTTTCTACTTTATTCAGCTATCATTAATCATTCTTAAATATAAAATATAGAATAGAAACAACAAAAACAGTGTTTGGGTGAAGAATGATGATTTTTTTTCAATGTTGGCATCATGATGATTGAATCAAAGAGTTAGCTATAAATGCCACACTGAGAGCATGCCTCACCTTGTAAGAGCCGTTATGAAAAGCTAAGGGTGGCTCAGGCAAGTGCTAACGGAGGTATAAACTAACCTAATGCATGCAAAGGTTAATAGAAAAAAGTTTATATAAAGTATTGTCAGTATTTTATCAAAAATTTACAAGAAAAAAAAACTGAATTAATTGTCTAAACACTGTTTATTGTATTGTACATGTAAATTATGGTGTCATTTAATAAAATTATATTTGAAGTGTAACATTTTAAATAATGCTTACCTTCCCCATGTTGTAAAATTGTGTTGAAATGCTCAATGGATGCAGAACTGAGAAACAGAAGGATTATATACTACCTGTTTTGAATACATTTCAACTTGTAAGCAAAATGTTGAGCTGTTTTTATTCTTTTTTTTATGTAAAAGGCTCTTTTTGCTATTTCTGTGAGACTTTTGTTCTTGTAAACTCCATCATATATTTATTTTTCCTGAAGCATTATTAGGAAACAATGCATTATTTTAAACAAACTGCATTTTTTCAGCATATGTAACCTTTACATTGTTTTGTTCTCTGAACAAAACCTGGGTGGTCATGAGATCATGGGATAGGTGATTGTGACTGACACATAACCTTGTTTGTTTGGCTATAGGTTTTTAGAGCTAGTGAACATATAAATATGAAACACCATGATTAGTTATTTTTTTAGGCCATGTCTAACACAACTTGATGCTTCATTCATGTTTACCGTACAGTACACCTTTCATAGGCTTGAAAGGCAATATTTGATAAAATATATCAAGGATTCCATTTAGGATATAGTGGAACAGGAGTATAGCTCGGTATACACTGGGACAAATATAATCATATGTAATTTAAATCAATTAAAATATTTTATCTGTTAAATAAGATTTTTAAGAATGATCCACCACCCTCGTTACCCTAGTCAGTGAAGTAGCTTAACTATACTTCTCCAGCCAAACAATGTAACACCCCATTCTATTGACCTCTCCAAAATAATCTCTAAAATGTATTTCAGCTATGACACCACCATGACAGGTAAAATTGATACACATAAAACTGTTTCAATTACATACTTTTAGACAACTAAACAAGACAAAAATGTTTTCTATACTTGGCCTAATGTTAGAAAGTCTGCCACTGCACCTAACTAACAGCTAATGCATAATGTAAGCATATACTCCTGTTAGTATGAAAATAAATGTGAACTTTTAGGCGCTACCTATCTATAGACACCATTGAGAGTTCACCAAACTCTCTAAAATTTATACAGAACAAAGGGGGGTGGGTGGGGGTAAAGGCGGATGGGTGTACGGGTAGCTAATAACCTTAAAAGTGCTAAAACCTAATAAGCAAAAAACTGTAAGCTAGAAGTGTAAAGGGTATAAATAATTACTATATAAAACCTCTATAAATATTTGATAAAGTTCAAAAAGTGCAAAAATAAACAAAGTACGCTGGATACCTATACCTTCTATCAATTATATATAAAGTGCATTAAGTTACCTAATAGACTTATGACTAAAATAGAAATACTAAAAAATTCTATTAAAAAAGTGCTTAAAATTAAAACCCACTTCTAAGATATAGAAAAATCACAAAACTTCAAACACTCCTGTGAAACATAAATCCAGATAGGAAAATGTACAGACAAGAATATTCTTATGGTGATCGAACCTTGAAGATGATAATAGTGCAAACTAGATAAAGATCAATAATTAAACCACAAGATAAATGACTCTTGCTTATGAAAACAACTCCATCAAAAAAGGAAAAAAAACTGAGGAAATAAAGTCACATTTAAAAAGTTCAAAATTGTGTGGGAGGAAAAAATCCGATATATATATTCCACAGATTAGAATCAGAGTAGTGTAAACAATCAAAGTCAATCAATAGCAGTATAAGTCAATAAATAATGGATAAGAAAATTCTAATTCACCAGTTCATTACTTAAATAAAGGACATCCGCTGACTCACAGTTGATGAAAAGGGTTCTTTAGTATAATAAATCAGTCTTCTCTTAAATAATGTGTAGAATACAAAGGCTTGTGAAGGTCCGTCCCAATTCTGTTAAATAACATCTAAGGGACCGCCAATTGGAGGTCCGATATCTGTCCTGGGAGGTCCCGCTTCCCTGGGTATTTAAAGGTATCCCCAGCCCTCGATTCTCATAATGGGAAATGAAATAAAATATTAATTAATTAATAACAAATAGACTTACTCAACAACAGAATTTACAATAAAGTGCAGTATCAGGAGGAGTGCAGTAATGTACCCTGCATAACAGTCACTCTTTGGGGTGATGGAACTCCCAGGTTATTACCTTCACAGACCGGAGAGTTAACAGACATACAAAACTGGAACTCCTCCATGTGTGCTTTCCCTGCCGACGCATTTTGAATGCAAAGATTTTTTCTCAAGATGATGGGGACACACCGGATGTTCTCATATTAATACTCATTAGGTAGTTAATTGACAACAGATAAAAGAACATATACTTCTTTACATTTAAGAAAATATGCGGTACATATTTTATAGATGAGGGACTTCTACAGAAAAAATATATAGACATATGATAGTATTATTATTACTAAAACAAGATAATATATACATATATACTGAAGCATAATTAGTTCCGATAGTCTTCTCTGTCTGCTAGTAATTAATCTCACAAGAGGTGTCTCTGGAGAATGCATTGTTAAAAAAATAGACAACAGTGTTAAAAAGTATTAACAACTTATTCTATAACTGGGATAGATAACTTAAACATATCATAACTATAAATCAGGATAAAGGAGAGATTGATGAGAAATAAGAAATTCATTAAAAATGAATTGTTAAAAAAGGTCAACAACATACAGTATTTAAAAATATTCATAATTTATTCTATAACTAGGATAAATATCCTAATAATATCATAGCCCAAAAAATCAGGATAAAGGAAAAATTGGATACTAAATAAATAGTTAAATGTGTTCTTTCATTAAAAAAAAAAACCTAAAAGCAGTTGTTCATAATAAAACATTTACCTCCCTTTATAAAGAGTTCCTCTCCATAGTCATTTTTCGAAGGTCTTATACTTACTGTGGTACTAGGTATTCCCTGGTGGTCCCCCAACCATTTAACAGTGTTGGGTACCTTCAGGCTAGTTTGACCACAGCTGTCAAAGACCAGGATTTAGACTCCTTAAAGATATCTCATTGCTTCCTTAGGAGGATTAAAACTATGAGTTAAAAAACCACTTAAGCTTAAAATTAACATTAAGACCTGCAGGAGAAAGAGATTTTAACTGAAAGATCCATTTCATCTCTGCTCTTGCTAGACATGTGTTCTGGTCATTATTACGCCAATTCTTTTGGATGTTTTTGATTCCTAAAAGTCTTTTAATATGGTTTGTTGAGCACTGGTGTTTTTCCTTGAAGTGGCATGATACAGAATGATCCATTTTTCCTTTTTTAATATTCAGGAGATATTCTTGTGACCTAGCTTTAAGTGGTCTAATGGTTTATATAATATA
>WWET01003611.1:0-10879 GCA_011038615.1 Limnodynastes dumerilii
TGAAAACCCCCGCTTACATTGCGTATTTTAGATGTACTTTTGGCATGCATAAAATTGGCACGCCCACACGTAAGGATTTACGCAGCAAATACGTGAATGACCCATACTCTCAGAGTTACGTTACGTAGTGTATTATCTGTCGTGCGCAAGCGCAGTACATACAAAATCGTGATTTTACGTGTCCACCAGGCGTAAATTCTCACAGAAGCCTTGTTCTGGATCTGCCCCATTATCTCCTAAATGGAATCTAACAGCTAAACATATTACAGAAATCCATCTTCTGGGTTCAACCTGCGACATCAGCAAGGATTTGTTCCACTAATATTCATTAAATCTGACTTATATTCATGAAATCTGATTAATATTCATGAAATCTGACTTATATTCATGAAATCTGACTTATATTTATGAAATCTGACTTATATTCATGAAATCTGATTAATATTCATGAAATGTGACTTATATTCATGAAATCTGACTAATATTCATGAAATCTGACTTATATTTATGAAATCTGATTAATATTCATGAAATTTGACTAAATTCATGAAAATCTGATTAATATTCATGAAATGTGACTTATATTCATGAAATCTGATTAATATTCATGAAATGTGACTTATATTCATGAAATCTGATTAATATTCATGAAATGTGACTTATATTCATGAAATCTGATTAATATTCATGAAATGTGACTTATATTCATGAAATCTGACTAATATTCATGAAATCTGACTTATATTTATGAAATCTGATTAATATTCATGAAATGTGACTTATATTCATGAAATCTGACTAATATTCATGAAATCTGACTTATATTTATGAAATCTGATTAATATTCATGAAATGTGACTTATATTCATGAAATCTGACTAATATTCATGAAATCTGACTTATATTTATGAAATCTGATTAATATTCATGAAATGTGACTTATATTCATGAAATCTGACTAATATTCATGAAATCTGACTTATATTTATGAAATCTGATTAATATTCATGAAATGTGACTTATATTCATGAAATCTGACTAATATTCATGAAATCTGACTTATATTTATGAAATCTGATTAATATTCATGAAATGTGACTTATATTCATGAAATCTGACTAATATTCATGAAATCTGACTTATATTTATGAAATCTGATTAATATTCATGAAATGTGACTTATATTCATGAAATCTGACTAATATTCATGAAATCTGACTTATATTTATGAAATCTGATTAATATTCATGAAATGTGACTTATATTCATGAAATCTGACTAATATTCATGAAATCTGACTTATATTTATGAAATCTGATTAATATTCATGAAATGTGACTTATATTCATGAAATCTGACTAATATTCATGAAATCTGACTTATATTTATGAAATCTGATTAATATTCATGAAATGTGACTTATATTCATGAAATCTGACTAATATTCATGAAATCTGACTTATATTTATGAAATCTGATTAATATTCATGAAATGTGACTTATATTCATGAAATCTGACTAATATTCATGAAATCTGACTTATATTTATGAAATCTGATTAATATTCATGAAATGTGACTTATATTCATGAAATCTGACTAATATTCATGAAATCTGACTTATATTTATGAAATCTGATTAATATTCATGAAATGTGACTTATATTCATGAAATCTGACTAATATTCATGAAATCTGACTTATATTTATGAAATCTGATTAATATTCATGAAATGTGACTTATATTCATGAAATCTGACTAATATTCATGAAATCTGACTTATATTTATGAAATCTGATTAATATTCATGAAATGTGACTTATATTCATGAAATCTGACTAATATTCATGAAATCTGACTTATATTTATGAAATCTGATTAATATTCATGAAATGTGACTTATATTCATGAAATCTGACTAATATTCATGAAATCTGACTTATATTTATGAAATCTGATTAATATTCATGAAATGTGACTTATATTCATGAAATCTGACTAATATTCATGAAATCTGACTTATATTTATGAAATCTGATTAATATTCATGAAATGTGACTTATATTCATGAAATCTGACTAATATTCATGAAATCTGACTTATATTTATGAAATCTGATTAATATTCATGAAATGTGACTTATATTCATGAAATCTGACTAATATTCATGAAATCTGACTTATATTTATGAAATCTGATTAATATTCATGAAATGTGACTTATATTCATGAAAGGGTTAGGCTGTGGGGAGTTTTAGGGTTAGGCTGCGGGGAGGGGAGTCTTAGGGTAAGGTTGCAGGGAGGGGAGTCAGGATTAGGCTGTGGGGAGTTTTAGGGTTAGGCTGTGGGGAGTTTTAGGGTTAGGCTGTGGGAAAGGGCGTTTGGCGTTTTAGGCCAAATTTTTTTTTTATTTATTTTGGAGAGCTTTATTGTCCTCTTACCATGAAGAGCAAATTTCCGGCACTGCTCCATAGACATCCCCGACTTGAAAGCAGAATCCACAAAACCATAAATATAAGTGCTACCGGATCCTCCGATAGCAAATGGTTGCCGTGTTATCATCCCACCCAATGTGCCGAAGACCTGTATAGAAGACAGACTGATGATCATTCCACATATAGACAAATGCCAAATGTGTATCATGGGTTACTGAGATGGAAAATATGAACGTCTCTCTATTAAAAGACGCTTAATACGTAGAAACATCAACATTTTGTGTGGGAATTCCATGTATATACCCAGATATTACCCAATAATTTCATTATCGTAACACTCTTTACTGAATGATCATTCCCAAGCATTGCCCTATGCTGGCCTCCTGTGATTGGCTGTCTCCAACACCAACAAAATAATTGCAGGTACCACCACATTAATGTCTCAAAACGCAAAACTTATTGAATTAATTCATTATTTTTAATTTAAGTTAAATGGAATAATAATTTTTTAACCCAAAAAAATGTATGTTCTTGCTTGAAGGATATTCTATTATTATTATTAATATTTTATCTTCATTGTTTTGTTTTTTAATTAAATACTGGACACCCTCCTCTCACAACCACAAGGACGGGCTAGACTGGGGGGCATTTGCCTCCATTTTGTTTCTATTCATACAGCTGTCTGCCGTGTTCTTTCCATCACCCGTTCACCAGTTAGTTGCCATCACAGATCACTCACCTGCCCTCCGTTTCTCTCATCCCAGCCAGCCACAATGAGATGAGCCATTATCTCCTCCTTGTACTTGTAGCTGATGCCCTTCACCAAGTTTGCAGCAGCTAAGACTAGAGGTCGGGCCTCCATTTCCACACTGTGGGGGAGAAACCGGCTTCCATCAGTCAAAAACAGATGTGGAACACAAAACAGTTTCCCTTTGTGCTGTGAAGCCACATTCCTCTCAATAAATCACCCTGTTCCCCACCAACCATGCTGATTGGCCATTGAGTAGTTTAGAATACCTTTGACCTTTGAAGATCACCTTGGAATCTAGGAGCACATGGCTATGCTCTCATTGGATGCTGCTACAACTAATAGCTGCTGACACGTCTACATCTGATATGGGACCTTTGTCCTGAATAACACACAATAGTAGGGATCCTAGTGCTGGGACCAATATTGACGTATCGGTGTTGGGTTAACGAGACAATACAAGCTGGAATATGGAAAACCTTTTAAACAAAACAGAAACTTAATAAAATGTATTGGATCGGCTTCAGAGTGAACTTGACCACACGCTATATGAAGACCCCAGCTCTCAAAATGACGCACCGATGTCCTGAGAAAATATCCAAGGACATTGTAGAGTGACAGTAACCAGTCTGCACCCATCATAACTAGATCAGTACACTGATGGTCGAATCGGTCAACGAAATGATTTAATTTAATTATTAATTATTAGTATTTTTGGATTGTTTTGTTGGATTTGCATCCCCTCCAGGTCTGGATCCGGTCCTTTGTTACATTGCAATAGGTGTGAACTAGAGTTGAGAGGGTTACATTCCATCTCAGCTCTAAATTGTCTTCTCAAAATAAAGCTGTTCAGTGTTTATGGCAGCAGTGTCTCACATATTCCTAGACTAGGCCGGAAAGGGACGGGGCCTAATAGCGCTGTAAGCCCTGCCCCCTTTGAGGGTCGCGAATCGGGACAGTCCTGTCTCAGGTAAGGGGGAGGCCCATGTGCAAATGCTGCACAAGGGCCCCCTCACTTCTTAAAACGCCCCTGCTGGTAGGTTAGTTTGTCCACTTACTAAAAATGATTATAATATTCCTAGTGTGTGTGTTAGGAAGTTTATATTGTCAGCTACAATGAGGGCAGAGATTGATGTGAATGATTGCTTAAAAAGTATAAAGTGCTATGTACTATGATGTCGCTATATAAAAACCTGTTAATAAAAAGTGTGTGATCCAGAATTAAGTGTGATTTCTGCACACATGGGGCCAGCTTTGCCCATAGCAACCAATCAGATTCTAGCTGACAATTTCTAGAATGTAATAGGAAAATGAGAGCTAGAATCTGATTGGTTGCTATGGGCAACATCTCCACTTTTCCTTTCCCACAGCTTAGTAAATCTGACCCCATGAAGACACAAGAGGCTGGTGCGCTCCCATGATGCTCCTCTCTTGCGTGCAGATTTTAGCTGGCTTCTATGTCCATATCCTTACATCTGTATGTAACGCTGCGCGTGCAGAACGCCTTGTCATACGGAAGTGTCTAAACCCGTCCCATAATGTACAATATCAATGCCACTGCCCACATTGCGTTACTCTGAAAAACAGCGGGTTTCGTATGTTTAGAGTTCAGTCGCGCGCATGCGCTGTACCCTCACAAAGCCTGACTTACACACACCTCTGGCGTAAATAGCAGGGTTGCCAACTGTCCACTATGGCAGCCACAGTCACATGGTGCAGTAAGCAGAGGCTTTGAAAAAACCCCCATCCTACACGCACTCACCTGTGCGCTTCCATATGGTAATGTGCCATATCCGCTACAGCCTGGGCGTCCGCTGCTGACCCTGACAGCGCACAGAAGATCTTCTCATGGATGGGTGCCAGCTTATTAAACACTCGATTTACTACAGCGTCCCTGTATAGGGGGGAGGGGGAGGGGAGAGTTACAAGGATCAGAGACACCTGAGACAGAGCCAGGACAAGACAGAGACTGTCCAGAAACACCCAAAGAGACAGCAGACTCACCCAGCGGACACTCTCGAGTCTGATCCAATGATGACCCCTCCATCAAACTCTATTGCGATAATCGTGGTCTGGAAATATAAGACAATAATGTAATAATAATGGTTACCAGGACATTTATATAATACAGTAATGTAATAAGAATCGTTACCAGGGCATTTATATAATACAGTAATGTAATAATGATGGTTACCAGGGCATATATATAATACAGTAATGTAATAATGATTGTTACCAGGGCATTTATATAATACAGTAATGTAATAATGATCGTTATCAGGGCATTTATATAATACAGTAATGTAATAATGATGGGTACCAGGGCATTTATATAATACAGTAATGTAATAATGATGGTTACCAGGGTATTTATATAATACAGTAATGATCGTTACTAGGGCATTTATATATAACACAGTAATGTAATAATGATGGTTACCAGGGCATTTATATATAATACAGTAATGTTATAATGATGGTTACCAGGGTATTTATATAATACAGTAATGTAATAATGATCGTTATCAGGGCATTTATATAATACAGTAATGTAAAAATGATGGTTACCAGGGCATTTATATAATACAGTAATGTAATAATGATGGTTACCAGGGCATTTATATAATACAGTAATGTAATAATGATGGTTACCAGGGCATTTATATAATACAGTAATGTAATAATGATGGTTACCAGGGCATTTATATAATACAGTAATGTAATAATGATGGTTACCAGGGCATTTATATAATACAGTAATGTAATAATGATGGTTACCAGGGCATTTATATAATACAGTAATGTAATAATGATGGTTACCAGGGCATTTATATAATACAGTAATGTAATAATGATGGTTACCAGGGATTATGTGCATGCAGTTATATGTAACGCAGGATCCAGGCCATTATGTGCATGCAGTTATATGTAACGCAGGATCCAGGCCATTATGTGCATGCAGTTATATGTAACGCAGGATCCAGGCCATTATGTGCATGCAGTTATATGTAACGCAGGATCCAGGCCATTATGTGCATGCAGTTATATGTAACGCAGGATCCAGGCCATTATGTGCATGCAGTTATATGTAACGCAGGATCCAGGCCATTATGTGCATGCAGTTATATGTAACGCAGGATCCAGGCCATTATGTGCATGCAGTTATATGTAACGCAGGATCCAGGCCATTATGTGCATGCAGTTATATGTAACGCAGGATCCAGGCCATTATGTGCATGCAGTTATATGTAACGCAGGATCCAGGCCATTATGTGCATGCAGTTATATGTAACGCAGGATCCAGGCCATTATGTGCATGCAGTTATATGTAACGCAGGATCCAGGCCATTATGTGCATGCAGTTATATGTAACGCAGGATCCAGGCCATTATGTGCATGCAGTTATATGTAACGCAGGATCCAGGCCATTATGTGCATGCAGTTATATGTAACGCAGGATCCAGGCCATTATGTGCATGCAGTTATATGTAACGCAGGATCCAGGCCATTATGTGCATGCAGTTATATGTAACGCAGGATCCAGGCCATTATGTGCATGCAGTTATATGTAACGCAGGATCCAGGCCATTATGTGCATGCAGTTATATGTAACGCAGGATCCAGGCCATTATGTGCATGCAGTTATATGTAACGCAGGATCCAGGCCATTATGTGCATGCAGTTATATGTAACGCAGGATCCAGGCCATTATGTGCATGCAGTTATATGTAACGCAGGATCCAGGCCATTATGTGCATGCAGTTATATGTAACGCAGGATCCAGGCCATTATGTGCATGCAGTTATATGTAACGCAGGATCCAGGCCATTATGTGCATGCAGTTATATGTAACGCAGGATCCAGGCCATTATGTGCATGCAGTTATATGTAACGCAGGATCCAGGCCATTATGTGCATGCAGTTATATGTAACGCAGGATCCAGGCCATTATGTGCATGCAGTTATATGTAACGCAGGATCCAGGCCATTATGTGCATGCAGTTATATGTAACGCAGGATCCAGGCCATTATGTGCATGCAGTTATATGTAACGCAGGATCCAGGCCATTATGTGCATGCAGTTATATGTAACGCAGGATCCAGGCCATTATGTGCATGCAGTTATATGTAACGCAGGATCCAGGCCATTATGTGCATGCAGTTATATGTAACGCAGGATCCAGGCCATTATGTGCATGCAGTTATATGTAACGCAGGATCCAGGCCATTATGTGCATGCAGTTATATGTAACGCAGGATCCAGGCCATTATGTGCATGCAGTTATATGTAACGCAGGATCCAGGCCATTATGTGCATGCAGTTATATGTAACGCAGGATCCAGGCCATTATGTGCATGCAGTTATATGTAACGCAGGATCCAGGCCATTATGTGCATGCAGTTATATGTAACGCAGGATCCAGGCCATTATGTGCATGCAGTTATATGTAACGCAGGATCCAGGCCATTATGTGCATGCAGTTATATGTAACGCAGGATCCAGGCCATTATGTGCATGCAGTTATATGTAACGCAGGATCCAGGCCATTATGTGCATGCAGTTATATGTAACGCAGGATCCAGGCCATTATGTGCATGCAGTTATATGTAACGCAGGATCCAGGCCATTATGTGCATGCAGTTATATGTAACGCAGGATCCAGGCCATTATGTGCATGCAGTTATATGTAACGCAGGATCCAGGCCATTATGTGCATGCAGTTATATGTAACGCAGGATCCAGGCCATTATGTGCATGCAGTTATATGTAACGCAGGATCCAGGCCATTATGTGCATGCAGTTATATGTAACGCAGGATCCAGGCCATTATGTGCATGCAGTTATATGTAACGCAGGATCCAGGCCATTATGTGCATGCAGTTATATGTAACGCAGGATCCAGGCCATTATGTGCATGCAGTTATATGTAACGCAGGATCCAGGCCATTATGTGCATGCAGTTATATGTAACGCAGGATCCAGGCCATTATGTGCATGCAGTTATATGTAACGCAGGATCCAGGCCATTATGTGCATGCAGTTATATGTAACGCAGGATCCAGGCCATTATGTGCATGCAGTTATATGTAACGCAGGATCCAGGCCATTATGTGCATGCAGTTATATGTAACGCAGGATCCAGGCCATTATGTGCATGCAGTTATATGTAACGCAGGATCCAGGCCATTATGTGCATGCAGTTATATGTAACGCAGGATCCAGGCCATTATGTGCATGCAGTTATATGTAACGCAGGATCCAGGCCATTATGTGCATGCAGTTATATGTAACGCAGGATCCAGGCCATTATGTGCATGCAGTTATATGTAACGCAGGATCCAGGCCATTATGTGCATGCAGTTATATGTAACGCAGGATCCAGGCCATTATGTGCATGCAGTTATATGTAACGCAGGATCCAGGCCATTATGTGCATGCAGTTATACGGAGAGCAGGATCCAGGCCATTATGTGCATGCAGTTATATGTAACGCAGGATCCAGGCCATTATGTGCATGCAGTTATATGAAACGCAGGATCCAGGCCATTATGTGCATGCAGTTATACATAACGCAGGATCCAGGCCATTATCTGCATGCAGTTATATGTAACGTAGGATCCAGGCCATTATGTGCATGCAGTTATACAGAGAGCAGGATCCAGGACATTATGTGCATGCAGTTATACGGAGAGCAGGTTCCAGGCCATTATGTGCATGCAGTTATATGTAACGCAGGATCCAGACCATTATGTGCATGCATTTATACGGAGAGTAGAATTCATTAATTTTGGCATTCGGACTGGATCAGGTGTAAAAGAACAGATCCTGATTTAAGAGGGTTCTGCTAGGGCACCTCTTACAGTATAAAACCATGGGACAGATCCAGAACTACGTGTGCCGTACGTTTATTCGCGGAGCGCATTTTCGTGCACGTAAGTTCGCTACACTCCCCTCGGCACACCCCTTGCACGGACGTATTTTGTCAAGATACGCTTCCCAAACCCTACCTTAACTTTTTCACACGTAACCGCTGTCATACGCACACGTATGTATGGGCTGAACGAATTTACGCATCTAAGTACGCCCATACTGTACACTTTAAATACAACCCCCCGCCTACTTCACGTATTTCAGACGTATTTTGGAGTAACGTAAATTTGGCACGCCCACACGTAAGTATTTACGTGACACATACGTGAATGGCCCATACGTTCACAATTACGCTACGTGAATGTGCGTATTTTCTATGGTGCGCATGCGCATTGCGTTCTAAACAGCGATTTTACGTCTCCGCCATGCGTAAATTTGCTTCGAAGCGTTGTTCTGGATCAGGCCCCATGTATTTAAGTATTTCTTCATATCATGTATTATTATTTTATTGCTTGTGTGACCCTTTTTCCCTTGTCACATGCTGCCACCATATTCCCTCCTTTCATGCAGCCACGTCCCTTCATGTCAGTGATGCGTGGCCTGAAATTCTTTTCCACCCTCTTAATTACCCTACAGGCCTCTAATTACCTTATGTCATTACTTTGATAGTAAGTCTCAATACATGTAATGAGAAAGAGTCAGATCTAATGCTCTGTCAGCAACATCTTACACAAGTGTTACAAGCTATACCAAACACAAATAACATCATCATAGAGATTAGATGAGGGGCGCAGGTGATGGCTCCATGTGCATGAGCGTGTTCTGTAGTGTAAGGTGTATTGATAATATTTGATGGTCTTGTCTTGGCCTCATTCTTCCTCTTCTAAATCTTCCAACGACACTACCACACCCCTCCCTCCCTCCCAGTCCTGTGTCTGCTCTCTCCCAGTCCTGTGTCTGCTCTCTCCCAGTCCTGTGTCTGCTCTCTCCCGTCCTTCTCCCAGCTCCCCCCATCTCTCCAGGCGACCCCCAGCTAGTGCATGTCACTTACCCCAGTGGACACAGGACAGGACGAGCTATAGGGGACCCCAGAACCAGGCATCTTGCGTCCTCTCTGCAGACTGAAGCAAAAGTGAAAGTAAGAAGTTCAAACTGATGACTCTGACTCTGAGCCTGTGCCACATCTGATATCACAGATCATATGACAGCACAGCACCACAGATAGGAAAATGTGTTTCCCAGGTAAAGCTTGGAGTCTGAGAAGGAATAAGGAGCAGAAGCCAAAAAAGAAGAACATTTGCTCCTGGATGAACCATTTTGCTGTGTGCACACAGGGAGCTACAGCACAGGAGGACTGGACAGCTTTAGTAATGGCACTTTATTGCAATTTAGAGTTGAGCTAAGGACACAGCTTAGCTTATGCTGCGGGAAGGGGATGGTTAGGGTTAGGCTGCGGGGAGGAGATGGTTAGGGTTAGGTTGCGGGGAGGAGATGGTTAGGGTTAGGCTGTGGGTAGGGGATGGTTTGGGTTAGGCTGCAGGGAGGGGATGGTTAGGATGCGGGGAGGGGATGGTTAGGGTTAGGCTGTGGGAAGGGGATGGTTAGGGTTAGGGTGTGGGAAGGGGATGGTTTGGGTTAGGCTGCGGGGAGGAGACGGTTAGGGTTAGGCTGTGGGTAGGGGATGGTTTGGGTTAGGCTGCAGGGAGGGGATGGAATGTAGAAGGGGAAGGTTAGGGTTAGGCTGCAGGGAGGGGATGGAACGTAGAAGGGGAAGGCTAGGGTTAGGATGCGGGGAGAGGATGGAACGTAGAAGGGGAGGGGTAGG
>WWET01003611.1:26555-36779 GCA_011038615.1 Limnodynastes dumerilii
ACAAAGAGAAAAAACAACTAAAATACAATTTTATTAAAATTACAGAAATAACACAGTCCACAGATACTTATCAATCCTGGGAAAGAAAAATCCAGAAGGCAGCAGGAAGGAAATAATTAAGCATATATACCCTATGCAAACCCCACCCCCTCTAATCTAACTGGCTAACAGCCCACATAACTATTAACCCTTTTGCTGCCTGATGTAAGGAGCCTGCCAGTCCAGGCTTTTATAATCTTTCATGCCAAATGGCATTCTCTCTATTTAAGCTGGAATATTGCAACAAGTGGTGGCAGGTTGACGAATAGCAATAGTTGAAGATATACTGGTGGATTGCAAATGGATAGTGCAATTACAGGATGCAAACTAGAGACTGCATTTGTTGGTAGCAAACTGCAGAGTACAATTGCTGGATGCAAACAGGATTCTGTAGTTATTTGATGATAAGTTCTAACCATAATAGCTGCATGTAAATCTTTCCACAAGGAAAACACCAGAGCCAGAACAGTATATATGATACTTGTGCTGACACTGGCATTAGTACTGTGACAGAGGTTTAAATAGGGTACATCTTACTCACATTGGTTACCAGGAATATGTGATCAATAGAACTATCATCAGATTGGTCAGAGGGAGTCAACTGGTTGCATGCAAGACAATGGTTCCATGGAATGCAAAGAGGGATTCTCTGACACCAGCATCCTGGAACTGTGGAGCAGACAGATGATGAGGGAGACTGCAGGCAGGTTTGGAACAAGTCTGGAGTAGATGGTCATCAACAGAATGTACTGTGATGTGTGACAGTTACCAATTGTCTATTTTAAGTTTTATGCATCATATTAGGAGCTGTGAGTGTTATTTTAAATTTTTATTGAGCTCATACACTTGCAGTTATAAGTCTTCACTTAATTGTCCATCATTTTATGGTGTTTATTTTTTAGTCTAAGGGATATTTTGCTGCTTTCAGCATAAGAATATTTTCTTTGATACTTGCCAAGAAACCATAATTGGCTTCTTTCTATGTGATTATAATATTCTGCTGATGGCCATAGCAAATACACGAACATAAATTAATTACAAAAAAGACAGGAAGAAATTATAAAATTACTAAAAAATGCAATTAACTAAAGAATTAATAGGCAATCAGAATAAAAATAGCATATTGTATGTATGTATATAGTGATTTAGCTGAAGGGAATATTTTAAATGTTTTCCCTTATCTTTGTAACCGTTGGAAAAAACACGTCCTCACTAATACATGAGACAATATCCAGTAATATTGGAATATGTAAGTTGCAAATGTACTGCGTTTGTAAACTTTCAACTCACAAAATTCTCTTAGAACACCTACCAAAAAAAGTATTTGAATCTTCTAACATCTAAGACTGGGACAGTGACAGGTAGAATTAAGACTGGTGGAAACATATTTATATCATCACTGAAATTTCCTAATAAGATTTTTTTTGAGATCTATAAAGCTAAAAAAAGAAAGTCAGTCCATATTTCTGTGTTTCATATGATCAGATTCCAGATGAAAAACTTGGCTAGTTCTGCAAAGAATAACTATGCAGACATTCAGGTGTAACCACTACCCTCTCATACAGATGAACTTGTGACACTCAAAGTCTGCCTCAAATTTTCCAACTCAAGCTTTTCAGAAATTTGTGAAAGCACGGAAAGCCTATAATTATGCCTAAACTAAACGCTAATATACTAATGTAAATGAAAATAGAAGAGAAATAAATATATAATGTAAATGAAAATACTAACGTATGACTCAAAATGTGTTTTCAAGAACTTATGCACAGTTGGGAACAACAAAATAGATCTAAAACTAAATGCAACTCAGCAAAACCATGATAATTTTTTAGGGGGGAGGCACACTGAAGATTTAAATTTTAGCAGTTAAGTTTTCTATGTGAATTTGAAATTACAAATCAAAGCTAAATCTGTAAAGTATTTGTGCACTATAATCCTAGCATGGAAATAATAAAAATGTAATAAAAAAAATGATACCTGAAATTGGAAGTTTCTTTGAAATGTTATGTGTATTTTTGTAAGCTATATTAAAGTGTTTTTTTCTATACAGTAGATTAAAGACCACAAGTGACCCTTCAACTTCTCTAGGGTTTTTGGATAATCCTATTTAAGTACTTTTCAAAAAAGCTAATTTAGGAAAAAAAAACAACATCAAACTCTTTTATGACTAATGGCTTTCATTTAACATCAACACTGAAAGAGAGGGTTGGCGATGAAAAACATTTTTCATTCATTTCCAAAAAAACATAATTCAAAGTCACGGAAACTCTGTATTCTTTGTAAGCAAGTGACACAATACCCTTAAGACTTTACAAATTCACCTGGAAGCTGTGGCACACATATCATGAGGTGACTTGTTTAGAAGTTGTTCTTAGATGTTTGAGGTCTACATCCTTATCTCTTAGAAGTTTCTCACCTGTCTGCTCTCATCACATACATTTTTTTACTCCTTCGTGGAGAGAGCACATAACAATTAACCTGTTAAGTGAGATTTCAGAAACAAAACAATGAGATAAAAGATGCAACTTGTGTTAACTTGTATATTGAAAATGGCTGTGTCTATGTTATTGTAACTAGAATAAGAGCACTTCCCAGAAGACTAAATATCGTTGCAATATTTTTTACTGTGAATTGCTTTCTTATTTTCATATAATGCAATGGAAATTATTTAGAATATGTTTATTGCTTTTCTTATGTCTCATGCTCTTTTCCTTTTTATTTAATTCAGAGGGCCAGATTTACTAAGCTGCGGTAGAGAAAAAGCAGATATGTTGCTCATAGCAACCAATCAGATTCTAGCTCGCACTTTCCAATTACATACTTGAAAATTTCAGCTAGAATACGGACAACATTTCCACTTTTCCTTTCTCGCAACTTAGGAAATCTGGTCCAGAGTGTTGGTGGCTTATTAAATGATATGAAAAGAAGAGACTCTAGACCGGATCTCGACCTCTGTGCATTTACCGCACACACGGAGGTCAGGCAGTGAACTCCCCTGTCACTCCCTTCTCTCGTGTGGACTTAAGGTGACTTACACTGCCATAAGGCAGCCTTAAGTCACACGTGCAGATCAGAGGTCCATATGACCACTGATCTGCACATAACCCCTAAAACCCACCCCTACTGTATAATGTAAGTGCTCCCTCCACCCATTTTGCGGAGTTTAGGCTGGTGAAGGGGATTCTCTGCCCTGTCAGATGGTTAGCCAGACGTACAGAACTATGTTTGACTGTAATGTAGGGGTATAGATCCAGTCCTTTAAGTTTACTTTTTGGCCATAAAAGTTTAATAGTGAAATGTATTTTTTTTTCTCATTTTTGCTATTAGTTTAAATACAATGTATATTCACTTCCTCCACTTTCATAGATTTAACTTCATTGAACAATAATGTCAGGAAATGTTCTAATCAAAATATATTTATGCTCTTTGGGAATTTGACGGCGTATAAAGGAAAATTTAGTCACGCAACACCCATGACCTTTTATATGCTTTCTACAGCACTGATGTTTGGGCACAGACACAGAACAATTTCCCAGTAACCTAAACTCATTAAATAGTTCAAGTTCTACAAACTGCTCTCTTTTCACATAAAACCAAGTAGCTGGTTTCTTGTATATAAATTATTATTATAATTTAAGTATGTATGTATTGACCTCACCATGCAGAATTATATACAAAGGGAAAGGGTTTAAGGAGTAAGTAAGCTGATATGTTTTTCATCAATATTATTTACTCATAGTAGCACACCTTCCCATATATAGCTGAAGGGAATATTTCAAGTGTTTTTCCTTATTTGAAGCAATTATTTCTTAACTTATTTTCCCAAATGTTTTATAGGAAACGTTTATTTGTAAAGGATAATCCTTATCCTCTGTTTCATTTCATTGTATGTAGAACCCAACATTAACAAGGGGACATTTTGATAGAGTTAACATTAGAAGATGTGCAGCTTTAACAAATATATCTATGCTATTTGGTTATAAAATGACCGGGGACCGGATCCAGACCCCCACGTGCTTTCCGTGCGCGCAGGGGTCTGAAATTACGCGAGACAGAGGGGAGTGCACACCCCCTGTCACTCCCCTCTGTCGTGCTTATGCTGCCATAAGCCTGCCTTAAATGCGACAGGTGGATCAGCGGTCCGTACGACCGCTGATCCGCTACAGTGTGGGAGCCCCCTCCCACACTGTACACTTCACATGCTTCCCCCCACCCGCTTTAGGGGCGGAAGGGAAGCACAGCCCATTTGCATGCAAATGGACTCGGACGGAACAAAGTTCCATCCGATTGTTTAAACGCTAGGATTACTATAGTAATCCTAGCGTAACATCTGGAGGGCGCATGTGCCCTCCAGTTCAGTCAGGTGATTTACGCACCTTGCGTGCGTGAATCACCTGACGATCTTAAATCTGGATCCGGTCCCATGTTATAAATCACATTACCCTCAGAGAGATGTTCCAGATAAAAACACTCTATTGTGTTTTTACATGTAATAAAAAACACTTAATTACACTATCTAGGAATTGAAGTTAGAATAGGCAGGTAGAGATTGATCTGGTAATAAAATGAAGTATGGTGCAGTAGTGTGACTTTCGATTTGTTTATAACCTGTAAGAAAGGAATATATCCACATAACCCAACAACCAGAAAGTTAGCTAAAAACAAAATATAACAAATAACAAATCAAAATTGAACCTGCATACAATTGCAGTAACTTATTGGATCGAAATGAATAAGCAAAAAAATTAGCTCAAGTCAATGCCATCTGTGCCTGACTGTCCTTAGTTTGTCAAAAAGGAAAAGTTTTATCTGGGGAGCAGGACCTCCCTTGTGCCCTTCCCAAACCAAGCCCTATAAGGAGAATCTTCAGACAAGCCTGAATGTCTGTGAAGTTCATTTAAATAATTGCATACTATGATCCTGATATTTATTTGTTTGGTTTTTTGTTTTTGTTTTTTTTTATTATATCCCTTATCCCTCAAGAAAGGGTAAGTTTAGGAGCTAAGTAGCTTTGTGGCTTTGCATGTAAACCAATAATTATAGATACCACCCTCCGACTTGAGACTTTCAACATTTCTTTTTTCTTATTCTTTTTGCATTTGCAGTGGAAACACTCCAAAATCATGATCTATAACAGTTTTATTTATGACCAGTGCTGCAGTTAAACAAGAGATTATGTTGTGTGCCACCATATATGATTAATGGCAATTTCCTCAGGCATGGTAAACCTATACACAAGAGTCTTTCATTTATCTATTTTATTTATTAGTTTGTCATCCTTATACAGTAGTAGGAAAGGAAACTGTTAGGACAAATTGCATTTTATGGGATTTGTGACCCCTCCTCATCCTAGAATCTTCAAGTTCATTCTAAGATCAGGAAACATATATTATCTGTTTTATCCTGCTTTATTATATATGATGAATGCAGATTCACATGTGTGCGGAGAAAAGTGCGCAGAGGAGCAGAGATTGCTTAGTTTGCAAATTTTTGTACGATCCAGGCAAATGTTAGTTAACAACACACAGCTACTGTAACTTCTCTTACGTGCTTGTAATCTGCATGAATAAGGAGTTTCTAACAGAAATCCAGATCTTGTGTATGGAAAAACTCCCATATGTACCCAGTATCAACACATCCGCAAACTACTGAACTTTAATTTACAAACCATTCTATATTTGTGCCTGATTAACAAAAAGGGGTAATTTCCAATAAAGTGCTGGTGGTAAATAGTGTTTCAATTCCCAGTTGATCATGTATATTTAGGGGTAAAGGACAGCTGACCAGGTCCAGGGTATCCGGGTAGAGATCCAGCTGTAAACACAGTAGGTGGAGTTGGCGGAGGCGGAGACACTGCAGAAATCCCTGATTCCATGGGATGGCAGCAGGGGAAGACTGACAGCGTGTCAAGCGCTGATTGGGCGTCTTGGCCAGGAGTGGAGGCAGAAGCCTGAGCAGACACTGGAGATATGAAGAAGACAGAGCAGCATAGCAAGGTGACAAGGTGAAAGCAGCTCTGGGGATAGGTAAGATAAATTACCACTGGACAACCAGGGTCTGAGGGGCTTTAATAATTGGGAGCACTGGGAGTATTGATAGGGGCTGGAAGTTAATGCTCTGGTATATAAATACATATCATAGAAGTGAAAGTAGGGAAGAAGCATCAAACTACCGACCAGTGAGTCTAACATTAGTGGTAGGGAAATTGATGGAAACACTGTTAAAGGAACAAATTGTACAGTATCTTAAATCCAGTAATTTACAGGATCCCAACCAGTATGGATTCACTGGGGGAAGATCATGCCAAACAAATCTTATTGAATTTTTTGACTGGGTCAGTAAAGTATTAGATAAGGGGGAGCTGTAGACATAGCTTATCTAGATTTTAGTAAGGCTTTTGACACTGTGCCACATCGCAGACTGTTAAATAAGCAGGAGACTTTGGTACTGGTACTAAAGATAGTTGCATGGAAACAATCTTGGTTACAGGATAGGCAACAGAGTGTTGTAGTAAATCACCCTTTTGGGGATGGTAATGTAACCAGTGGAGTACCCCAGGGTTCTGTACTTGGACCAGTACTATTTAATATCTTTATAGGTGATATTGCCTGTGGCTTCGAGGGGAAAATATGCCTTTTTGCAGATGACACAAAGATATGTAACAGGGTAGACACGCCAGGAGGGGTACAGAAAATGAGGGATGATATAGGTAGACTGGAGGAATGGTCAAGAGTGTGGCAACTGCAGTGTAATGCCAAAAAGTGCAAAATCATGCACTTGGGGCACAAAAACCCAAAAGCCCAGTACTCATCCTCTTTATGTTTGCCCAGTACTCATCCTCATTATGTCTGCCCAATACTTATCCTCATTATGTCTGCCCAGTACTCATCCTCATTATGTCTGCCCAGTACTCATCCTCATTATGTCTGCCCAGTACTCATCCTCATTATGTCTGCCCAGTACTCATCCTCATTATGTCTGCCCAGTACTCATCCTCATTATGTCTGCCCAGTACTCATCCTCATTATGTCTGCCCAGTACTCATCCTCATTATGTCTGCCCAGTACTCATCCTCATTATGTCTGCCCAGTACTCATCCTCATTATGTCTGCCCAGTACTCATCCTCATTATGTCTGCCCAGTACTCATCCTCATTATGTCTGCCCAGTACTCATCCTCATTATGTCTGCCCAGTAATCATCCTCATTATGTCTGCCCAGTACTCATCCTCATTATGTCTGCCCAGTAATCATCCTCATTATGTCTGCCCAGTACTCATCCTCATTATGTCTGCCCAGTAATCATCCTCATTATGTCTGCCCAGTACTCATCCTCATTATGTCTGCCCAGTAATCATCCTCATTATGTCTGCCCAGTACTCATCCTCATTATGTCTGCCCAGTAATCATCCTCATTATGTCTGCCCAGTACTCATCCTCATTATGTCTGCCCAGTAATCATCCTCATTATGTCTGCCCAGTACTCATCCTCATTATGTCTGCCCAGTAATCATCCTCATTATGTCTGCCCAGTACTCATCCTCATTATGTCTGCCCAGTAATCATCCTCATTATGTCTGCCCAGTACTCATCCTCATTATGTCTGCCCAGTAATCATCCTCATTATGTCTGCCCAGTACTCATCCTCATTATGTCTGCCCAGTAATCATCCTCATTATGTCTGCCCAGTACTCATCCTCATTATGTCTGCCCAGTAATCATCCTCATTATGTCTGCCCAGTACTCATCCTCATTATGTCTGCCCAGTAATCATCCTCATTATGTCTGCCCAGTACTCATCCTCATTATGTCTGCCCAGTAATCATCCTCATTATGTCTGCCCAGTACTCATCCTCATTATGTCTGCCCAGTAATCATCCTCATTATGTCTGCCCAGTACTCATCCTCATTATGTCTGCCCAGTAATCATCCTCATTATGTCTGCCCAGTACTCATCCTCATTATGTCTGCCCAGTAATCATCCTCATTATGTCTGCCCAGTACTCATCCTCATTATGTCTGCCCAGTAATCATCCTCATTATGTCTGCCCAGTACTCATCCTCATTATGTCTGCCCAGTAATCATCCTCATTATGTCTGCCCAGTACTCATCCTCATTATGTCTGCCCAGTAATCATCCTCATTATGTCTGCCCAGTACTCATCCTCATTATGTCTGCCCCCCTTTACTCACCTCAGCGCCGCAGCAGAGTCCGTGACTGATTCTCTCCACCGCAGCATCTCCTCTCTGATCATCAGAGAGTATTTACGATGATGGGGCAGATCCTTCACTTACAATAGCTGTATCCCCGCCATATTGAGGGGTCGGGGGTGGGAGAAGCCCTATTACAACTAGAACTGCGGCGCAGACCTAGGCGTAAAAGTTAAGGTAGGCATCTGGATACATAAGTGTCCAGATTTGCTACCATCTGCAGGGAGTGCAGGGGGTGTGCACTCCCTGCTACATGCGCAAACCTACAGACTACTGCACACACGTAAAGCGTGCGGGGGTCTGTATCTGGGCCAAAGTGTCTGTGTGGAAGAAGGTAAGATAGAGAATGGATGTAGGATTAGCCTTGAAGCTAATGGAGGGGGAATCATTTGGGTCAGAAGAATGATAAGCTTTGGGATGGGGTGGTAAGATTTCTACATCAAGAACAGGCAGATTAGGGGTGTAAATGTGACGGTTGAGGTAAATAGATGGATTAAGGATTAGAGAATACCCTCCAGAGGTAATTAGTGTGTTCCTGACATAGGGCCTGATTCAGACCTACATTTACATTACGTTTCAAGGCGTAGTGTATTTATGCTAGCGTATTTTCTAGGCACTCCTCTCAGCTGTACATACTTGCTGTTTTACGCTTGCCAAACCCTACCTTAACTTTTTAAAGTGTAACTACTGACGTACGTAAAGGCATCGCGTACGTAAGTGCCTAAGCACACCCATACTGTATGATTTAAATGCCTCTCCCCGCCTCTGAAGCGTAATTATGGGTGTTGTATTGATGTCACGCCCCTTCAATCATAGTTACGCTGTTGATACAAGGCTGGTATGTATGTTCAGAGTTTCGTGGCGTAACATCTGCTGTGCGCATGCGCAGAACATACAAAACAGCGTTTTTTACGTTACCGGCTAGCGTTAGGATCTACCCCATATACTCTGGAGGGGAGATTGCACTTGTGGGGGTGGGAGGTGAAGAAGAAGCCTCTTCTGGCCCATCTATTTCTTTGTCCTCCCTGGAAGCCATCTTCTGTTCTTCTCCACATTCATATGAAGGTGCCCTAAGATATAAAATATATTTCATAAAAGTTTAGAATACACTTCTATAAAAGTTATTTGATGCGTCTTTTAGACTTTCTTTTTACATGACATGTACTTTCATATCTTCAATACATATTTTTTGTTCAGTGTTTAACACAGAAATTTGTTTCAATATTTTTTAATCTTAGTTGTATAAATGTATTAATGTAAGTTTCTTTATTTTACACCATTAATCTTAGATTTAAACCATGGTGGAATGTAACAGTTTGACCTTATTATTATTTTTTTTTAAGTTTCAATATTTATCATATCCAATATACTTAAATGTTACAATTATTTTACCATTGAGTATAGTTACATACTTTACTTTGGTAAATTCACTAAGTAAATTAACACATAACAGAATTCACACTGATTCTAATGAAAGTTTAAAGTCAATCTGCCAATCTTTACCATTTATATATGTGAAACTGTAATAAAGATTAGTACCCCGTAGGCCTGTCTGTGTGTGTTCCTATGGCATTTATTTTGACTCTATGATTACAATAACAATTCTGGAATAAATATTTCAGAACCCTGTGGGCATGTCTGTATGCTTTCTTACAGTGTGTGTGCTGACTGCATAATTATTCATATCGATAATAACCCATCTTTTACACTTTACACTTTGATCTTCTGCAGTATTTGAGCCAATAATTGTGGCTGTCTTGTGTGCAGGTCAGACCAGTTCCTTTGAAGCTGGTCTACAATGCATATAATATTTAGCCACCTTTCCATAAAGCGTTGGGATAGCTCATATGTTGCGCTTATTTGGGCATTGTTATAGTGCTTCCCATGCTGTATTTTTCCAACTTCCCCATCAAGTAATGGAGAAGTGGTGGAGAAGTTTTTAGGTCTCTTGTCAAAATTGTAGAAATTGTAGGGA
>WWET01003611.1:39670-51079 GCA_011038615.1 Limnodynastes dumerilii
CCAGCATCCCCCATCATGTCTGTCCAGCACCCAGCACCCCCATCATGTCTGTCCAGCACCCCCATCATGTCTGTCCAGCACCCAGTATCCCCATCATGTCTGTCCAGCACACAGTATTCCCCATCATGTCTGTCCATTACACAGTATTTACATTCTATGCCCTATTACTTACCTTTGCAGCCTTCCTCTGGCTGCTGCCTCTCCTCCGTGGCGTGCTCTGCTTGATTGACGCTGATGTGACCTCAGGTGAGGTGCTGCTGCACTGCATCTGCCTGTCACACAGGCAGAGCAGAAATGAATGGACGCCGCTTTGAAGCTCTGTAAGGTGCTCTCATCAGAGTGATGAGAGCACCTTACATTTTTTTACAGCGGCGTCCATGTCAGTGCTGACATGCAGGGAGTGTGAGGATGAGCGCCTATCCAGCATGGCGCCTGGATGCACTGCATCCCCCCGCGGAGTGGGTCCCGCCGGCCCTGCAGACAGATATATAGGAACTGCCTTTTAAAATGAACCATAAACATAAAGGTAGAAGGTGTTGAGGACTAGGGACCTGATTCACAATAAAGAGGGAATTTGAGAATATACCTAAATATATGCATGGAAGAGATCTGTAAGAGTGATTTAGAGATAGTAAAGAATCCATTTAACCACACGCCCAGTCTCGGGATTGCTAATTAAGGCCTGTTCTCTAAGACCTTGATTTTCACCTAAGAAACAGAGACTTCTTAGGTGTGTAATTGCCCAATTTTTAAAAGTAGGCATGCGGAGTCAATCTAGCTACACAATCTACGTAGCTCTTAGGCACGCAGATGAACTACTGCATATAGTTTTTTTAGGTGAAAGGAGGCGTGCCATGAAAGTCTCCAGGGAAAAATAGGTAAAGTGGGTGGGGGAAGGGGTGTAGATTAGGCTGGGAGGGTGGGCTGGGGATTGTCCATGTGTATTTTCCCTCCTTAAGAGGTAAAATACGCACAGCAACTTAAGGTGGCCTATGGCACTGGTAAGTGCTATTAGGCACCTAAAAACAGGGTCAGGGTGGGGGAGGGGAGGGGACTGGAGAAGTAGATGCGGATACACATATATCCGCACCTACGGATCATACACGTAAGTGTTGAATCTGGTCTCAAGTGTGTAGATTTAAGTGCGGCTGTTTTTCCTTACTGTGGATGACACAGAGGCCGTAAGGTTCATAAAGTTAATTAGCATTCATTTATCCACAACTAAACACACTTGTTGATTAACAACACAAAACATCTTTGTATTAATGTATAATCTATTATATTACTATTAAATGAATGTTTCAATAGCTTTTTTTTACAAATTTAAACTTGTGACATTGTTTAACCCTTGTGTCATGGACCAATGATCTACTTGTATAATGTTTGCAAATAATAATAATTTGAATTTTTCTGTATATGATTAGAATTTAATTTAACTATGTTATAAAAATAAAATATAAAATGAATAATAATATATTGTAAACAGTTTTTGGTTATAATGGAAAACTTCTTAACACATTAAAAACATAGGACCGGATTCACAGATCCGGTGTGAGTTAGGTGTGGACAGACCCACACCTAACTCAACCATTCTGCTCCCATCCCGCCCCCCTTTTTAGGTACCTTATGGCACGTACGAGTGCCATAGGGTAACTATCTGTGCAATGTCCACACAGACATTGCCGCTACCCATCTCCCCCGGCCCTCCCTGGCTAATCTAAATACCTCTTCCCACCCACTTTTACCCAAACCCTCCCCGAGGTGAAATTACGCCGCCTATTTTTACCTAAAATAGACCACACGGAGGCAATGGTACGTAGATTGCGTAAAGGACCTACTACGCATGCGCAGTAGGTCCTTTACTAAAGATACGCACATTAGAAGCGACTGCTTCTTAGGTGTGAATCCGGCACTTAATGCATAGTCTAGCAAAGAACAATATGTAAATCAACTTAAGAATGGTAGAGGGCTACCTTATCATTTTCTGTGCAGATGGTTGCTACTGCATGGCACTCTTACTTGTGAATCAGTCCCAATTCTAGAGGAACACCCATACTGTACATTTTTAGCCTGTATAAAACTCATTTGCTTTAAGAGTCTTGCCCCTCTAGCCATTCCAAACCGAAGCGTTATTCATTACGTTCTTGCCGTTTCCACCTATGTAACATTGCATGCATCCATCCCTTCCTCATCAATGAAGCTACCAACACCCTCAACCACTCTCTAGTCATATCACGTTTCGACTACTGTAACCTCCTTCCCGTTAGTCTCCCGCTTCCCCGTCTTGACCCCTTTCAAACTATACTCAATGCTGCTTCCAGGCTCATCTTCTTTTCACGCCGCTCTACCTCGGCCTCTCCTTTATGTCAAATCTTCCATTGGTGTCCTGAACACTTCAGATCTCTCTTTAAACTCCTTAGCCTCACTTTTAAGACCATCTCCTGATCCACTGCCTCCTTCCTCTCTACCCTCATCTCCATGCACACCCCTTCCCGTCCTCTCTTTTCTGCTAACCACCACTGTCTGACCTGCCTACTGATCACCATTTCTCATGCCCATGTCCAGGACTTTTCCTGTGCTGCACCTCTGCAGTGGAATGACCTCCCTTCTTCATTCAGACTCTCCTCTACATTGCAGGTCTTCAAGCGCTCAATCAAAACACACCTGTTGCAGGCTAGTCTATCCCTCCTCCATTTAACATCCTCACTGCATCCTACATCTATCCCTCTTCTCCTGTCTTTCCCCTCTCCTCCGCTCACACAAGCAGTCCACTTCCTTTACCCTTCTTATGTCTTCTGTAAATTCATCCCTCCCACTTAGTGTGTTAGCTCACGTGAGCAGGGACCTCGATCCTATTGTTGTTCCCTCCTCCACCACCTCCCCCTCACTTCATACCCTCTTGTCCCCCTCTGCTACCCTTTTACCCTGTCCCCACCTGGTGGCTCCCTCTCAGCTTCTCACTGAGTTCTATCCCCTCCTCCATGATCTGCCAAGCTTGACATCTAACATTTTGCCTTGCTGTCTGTGCTTGCTTCACTTTATTGTATTTTTGTGATATTTTGATATTTATATTGTATTTTATTATGTACTATGCTGTCCATCCCTGCCCTGTATATCTGTACTGTGTTTTCTTTTTGTATTTTGTATGGGGCTATTGACACCTTTGGGGTGGCTTACCAATAAACAATGATGATAATAATAATAATAACAATAATAAAGGACCGTATTCAGAACTAAGAACGTCTGGTAATTTGCGCACGCAAAATGCGTAAGTTTAGTGATTTCTATTCAGGGCGCATGTGCAGATCATGGAGATACGAAGCGTAATTGGAAAGATGCGTAAGTAATTTCCGTACGTCAAAAATGCGTACGAACATAAAAGATTGGACGGATTATTAATAAGTAGGCGTCAATCGGAATATAAATAGCAAAAAATGGGTGTGGTAAGGCAGTAGACGTGCGGTTGTATTTGCGAACATTTAACTTCCGTTATATATACGCACGCTAATGATAAGGTTGTTTTCACAACACAGAAGTGTTCCAAAATTTATTCATTTTGCAAAACGTACTTATTTTGTATTAACGTACAGATCTATTACGAACGCACAGAAAATCTTCTTAAATCTGAATCCGGTCCAAAATTCCTAAGTGAGCCTGTAAATCAGTTGACCATAGTTTCCATGCGTATTTTTTTGTTCTGGGCATGCGCAGTATAACTATAAAAATACACATGGGGATTCTGTTCTTTCTTAGTTATGAATACATCCCAAGGACACTGACCATGGAGTCCTAATGGGAAATGTGGACCTGAACCTCAAATATCAAAAATCTGCGACAGACCTATGGCTTGGCGATTGTCTAACATCAGTAGTAGGGAAATTAGTGGAAACACTGTAAAAGGAACAAATTGTAGAGTATCTTAAATCCAGAAATTTACAGGATTTACTGGGGGAAGATCATGTCAAACAAATCTTATTGAATTTTTTGACTGGGTTAATAATGTATAGATAAAGGGGGAGCTGTAGATATATCTTATCTAGATTTTAGTAAGGCTTTTGACACTGTGCCACATTGCAGACTGTTAAATAAGCTGGAAACTTTGGGATTGGACTTAAAGATAGTTGCATGGATACAATCTTGGTTACAAGACAGACAACAGAGGGTTGTAGTAAAGGGAATCTCTTCTTGGGATAGTAATGTAACCAGTGGAGTACCCCAGGGTTCTGTACTTGGACCACTGCTGTTTAATATCTTTATAAGTGATATTGCCTGTGGTATTGAGGGCAAAATATGCCTTTTTGCAGATGACACAAAGATATGTAACAGGGTAGACATGCCAGGAAGGGTACAGAAAATGAGGGATGATCTAGGTAGACTAGAGGAATGGTCAAGAGTGTGGCAGAAAATGCAAAATCATGCACTTGCAGTACAAAAACTCTAAAGCTCAATATATCATTAAACCACATAAAAAATTAGTGAGGCGGTTACACAGACCACAGACACCCTAACGACTCCCCTGGGATACGCCGCCGCCAGACATGGCTAATATCCGGCTTGGAGATCCCTGCGGCTCCGTAAAGTGCTGCCTACCAACGATACCCGCCTAAACCAGGACCGCCAGTACACGCACCACACAGGACACAGGTTTGCCCTAACAGCCCGCAATGGAGAACACTCGGCCCCCCTGCTCAATTATAAAAGGGCTCTTAATCCCCTAGATGCCACTGGAAGGAACCAGCACTCGTGCTGGGGACCCCCACAGCCCGCTAGTGTGCAGCTTGAAGTCTAGGCCGCAGGCTTTTCTGCGTGGCTACAGTGTGACATACTTGTCCCTGCAAACACTGATGCACAGGGAACTGATCCTGACCCTCCCGGCTCTACTATCCCAAAGCAACAGCTCTAAACCATTCAAGTCAGAAGGCACACCAGGTGAAAGCCACATTCAAGTCAGTGAGATAGCAACCACACTAGACTGCTGAGAAACTCAGGGATTCACCCACATTAACTATGCCTGATCAGACCTATCTGCAGCATTGAGACTATTAACCATACTTGACAAGAATCACACAGCCCAAAAGGACTGCATAGTTTAAGACATACCACATTAAAGGCTCTGTATCTTATTTCTTCTTATCTACTGCCATTTTGTGGTGGACTACAGAATCTCTTTCTGCTTCAGAAAACTAACAGGACAATCCAATTTATCACTCGTGCGCACTATAAATTGCCCTTTTTGGTCCTGATGGCAAACTAATATGGATCACCCAACCTACTAATGGGGAAAAGCGGCTTCCAGCATTCACCACCACCACGCAGAATGTGACTTGACTAACAGTATCCTGTATTGCAAGCCCAGTCCCTACTACTCTAATACTGATAATGCTCCACTAACTTGCAGACAAGCTAAAATTCTACATCCAACATCGCACGCTGGGCCCTCCCTCCTACCATTCTAATCTTAAAACCGCCCCTGAAGCCTGCTGATGGGAAAGCGGACAAATACAAGGAAAAGCTCCAGACACACTTCTGAACCACAACATCAATCTGACTTACTCCGATATTTAACCACTCCTACCCCTCCTACTCCCTCACCGTAACCTGCCATTTTGCCTGACTCATCTAATTTGTCAGACACTACAACCATGGCTACAGAATCCAATACAACCTCCATGTCTAGCGATGATGTGAGCACCATTCTCCACTGCCTGGAAGCTCTCAACCATCTCCCAACTAAACAAGATCTACAAGCCCTTGAACAGCACTTACAAACTAAAATCAGCACCCAACTGTCTACAATCCAAACCGAGGTCGCCCAGATAGCTACCAGAATGGACGCAGTTGAATCCACACTGGAGGACCATACCGCACAATCAGCCAGCCTCCACCAAACGAAGGAGCTCCATGCTACAAACCTCAGGGAAATGCAAAGTCGACTAGATGACCTCAATAATAGAGGCAGACAAAACAATCTGAAGGTAAGGGGAATTCCAGAAGACGTCCGTGGATTCCCTAACCTGTATCTTTAACGGAGTACTAGGAGCGAACCCAAATGCTCTGACAGAATTTGACAGAGCACACAGAGTATTGCGGCACAAGGGACCTCCAACTGAAGCCCCAAGAGTTGTAATTTACCATTTACACTACTTCCGAGTAAAACAGGCAATATCACAGAAAGCGAGAGGCCAGGGTCACCCCTCCTCAGCAAAACCAACTTGAACAGGACCCATCAGGAATGACAACTCACCATACACTATCCTAAGTGCCAGTAAAAGCATGAACTTTTATAATTAGAGTCTGCAAAGCACTCCTGAAGTAAAGGAGCAATGTAAATGCTGCTCAAGTTTAAAGACTACCACACTAAGTACCCTCTTCATGACAATAAACTCTTTGTCAGGTTTTCTCCATTCCATATAGGTCCCCCTCTCTCTTCCACTCTCAAAGGACAAAATGTGGATGCAACTACTAATAAGTGTTTATTTACAGGTCTAATTCATATTTATAGTGATCTGTGTTCTTATGTTATTTCATTTAAACTACAATTTTGGCCTGTCATTAAACATACAACAGTAAGGGCCTGATCCAGACTTATGCCCATCGTCGCTAGGACAGCGGGCGTAAGTGTAAGATCGGCTGAAAAGGATCGAGCGTCCGTAGCAGCGCCGTAGGGACCCTGGAGGGGACGTCCCCCAGCGTCCCTACGTTCAGGTTAGTGTAGGTGGGCGGGGGGAGCTAGTTAAATGAGAATGGGAGGGTGGGCTAAGCGGCCATACGCTCCTGTGCAAGCGTATGGCCCCTTCCTTACGCCAGCTGAAGTTAGGGTAGCCTTCAGGCGTAAGGAAGGGGCCATACGCCCATACAGGGGGAGTGTCGGTAAAAGTGAACGCCAATACGCTGTGCTTTAGTAAGCACAGCGCATCGGCGTAGGTCTCCGATTAGGCCCTAAGAGTCTTAGATATGCATGTTACAATGACTTAAAATAGACTAGTTCATAAGGGTCTGCTTTGACAGGTATATGTTATACTTTACAGGATTTATAGTTACTACTTAATGATGTTATATTCTGCGTTTGTCACTTAGCATCACTATATAGAAATGTTAACTTAGAATGCTGGTTCTGAAAATACCCCAGTTATACTACCCATTCCACGATAAGCTCCAGTTATAGCCCTCGTGCCATACGGAGGTCAATGTTGTTAACTGTGTTAACTATATTAATTTCACCAACTCAATTCACTAATAGGGCGTACTCGTTAGCCCTATACTCACACCTTTGTTACTGCAGAATTTCTATATCATTTATACAACCCCCCCCCATTTTCTGTATCTTTACCTCATGTGTTACCCCAACCTCCTCCCTTCCCACCAAGAAGAGTTCCTTACCATGCCAAAAGGTACCACACCCAAGCTGTGCCCCGGGCAATATAAATATTACTAACTACAAAGCATATCAAATTTCATAAATCATTCATAATGGCCACCCGTAAAGACTGTTGAAAAGTCCTTTCTCTTAATGTCCAAGGACTTAACCTCCCAGAAAAACGATCAACAACCCTAAATTTCCTCAGGTCAGAGGCCATAGACGTGGCCTTTTTACAAGAAACCCGTTTTCACAAAACCAAAGCTCCCAAACTAGGTAACGCTCATTATCCTTCCACGTTTTTTAACACTATTCTGGTGGTAAATAACGAGGAGTAGCAATTCTTTTCTCTAAGAGCATTCCCTTGACAGATAGTGAGTCATTCAACTTGGGTTATGGTAGGGGACTTCTAGTGTGGGAAAAGATTTTTGGTTAACTCCATACATTTGTCAATCTATACTCACCAAATTCTAATCAATGTCAATTTCTTACTCAGATTCACGAACAAATTGAATCATTGAAGGAGGGTGCCCTTATGCTAGGCGGGGATCTCAATTGGGCTCTAGATCCAAGGATGAATACCTCAGTGGCTCCCAAAAATTTGCAGAAAGACCTGCGTAGGATACGCCAAGTACTCCATTAACAGCAGTCGACCTGTGGCAACTGTCACACCCCAGCGACAAAGATTATAATTACTACTCACACAGGTACAATTCCTTCTCTAGAATAGACTAGCTTTTCCTACCCCATTCCTCCCTACATCTTTTACAACACTGCTCTATTGGCAACATAACTTGGACCTACCATGCCCCTGTTTATGCCACTATTACCCTTAAAAGGGAGCGCAGAACAGAATGGATGTGGCACTTCAACTAAATGTTGATACAAGACCCACACACTAAGTTAGAACTAGAAAAAGCCATTGACTTATATTTAGCCACCAATGACAATTTTAGCTCACATCAGAGAACTAGAAGAAGCTCACAAATGAGGCGGTGGAGAGGACACATTAGCAGCCTTCACAGCAGCCAGAACCGAACTTAACGCCTTGCTGAACTTGAAGGCGAAGTGTGCAATCAAAAAGTGTAGAGTGTGATACTATCAATGGGCAAATAAACCCAGTAGCATGTTGGCAAGAGCATTATCCTAGAGAACGTCAACTTTCATCCAGAATATTAAAGACCCATCCAGCCAATTACACACCTTAGATAAACAAATAGCTTGTATATTTAGAGATTATTATACCAAATTATATAATTTATCCCTCCACTTTGAGACGAAAGATAAGTCTGCAAGAGCTCTTCAGATCATGGAATACCTAGTCTCCTGTGACTTCCCAGCCCTTAAAGCACCAGATAGGGACCTACTTGAGACTCCATTTACTACTGAGGAACTGAAACTGGCAATCAAACAACTCCTCCATGGTAAAAGCCCAGGCCCCTATTGCTATACTATAAACATTTTAAAGATAAGCTACTTCCAATTATGCTTAAGGCATTTAATGAAGTATCAAATACCATAGGCTTTACTAAACAGTCATTGGAGGCCCACATAACAGTCCTTCCCAAAGCAGACAAAGACCCGTCCCTCTGCCCCAGCTACTATCCCATATCCTTGTTAAATATAGATATTAAATTATATGCAAAACTAATCAGCAATCGCCTGAACCAGGTCCTCCCTACTCTAATTCACACCGACCAAGTAGGATTTGTCCCAGGGAGAGAAGCTCGTGACAACACCACAAAATTAATCAATCTTATACAGCTAGCTAAAAAAAAGAATTTATCTTTGACTATACTCTCTGTTCACGCTGAAAAAGCGTTCGATAGAATAGATTGAGATTTTTTGTCTGGTGTTCTTGCTCATCTCGAACAGGGCCCTCTCGGCTTCCACAGGATCATGACTCTTTATAGTCACCCATCCGCTAGGAATAAAATCAATGGCATCCTTTCTAATTCATTTGACAAATGGAACTCGACAAAGCTGTCCATTGTCCCCATTGTTATTCATGCTCTGCATGGAAGCACTGGCCTGCACACTTCGCCGACAATCAGATGTCACAGGTGTTAAAGTCGACGAACACGAATACAAACTTTCACTTTTTCGCGGATGACCTATTATTTACAATGACATCGACTCTCCGCCGCTTCGGTAGCCTTTCAATTTTTAAGATAAATACGGATAAATCTGCTATACTAGGAATTAACATACCCGACAATATGAGAATAGGCCTCAATTACGCCTTTCCTTTTAAATGGCATGACAAAAATCTAAAATATTTAGGCATTCACCTCACCCCCAATCCTGATGATTTATATTCCAACAATTTCCCACCTTTGCTGCTTGTGATGGAAAAAACCTCAAACAATGGACACCTAAACAATTTTCTTGGCTGGGCCGAGTTAACATAATAAAAATTAATATTCTCCCAAGGATCCTTTTCCTTTTCCAAATGCTTCCAATCACAATACTTCGACTCTTTTTCAAAAACCTTCAGACTCTGGTTAGAAATTTTGTGTGGCAAGGGAAAAGACCCTGTTGCAAAAATGACATCCTCTATATACGTAAATAGCTAGGAGGTCTAGGTCTCCCCTTTTTACAGGGGTACTATTGGGCGTCCATCCTCACTCGGGTATTGAATGGACAAGACAGGGAACTGACAAACAATGGATTACTCTTGAAAACTCATTCTCCAAAGTCCCTTTACACGTCCTACCTTGGCTAGCCACAATTCCTAGACAATCACATCCAATCATCAGCCCAACCATCGCATGCTGGAAATGCCTACGAGATAAAGCTGATCTTTTCTCTCCCTTCTCCCCTCTCACCCCACTCGCCTATAATCCAGATTTCCCCCAGGCCTCACAACAGCTCCACTCTCCAGTTTCACCGCAGCAGGTTGCCACAGGGCAGGCCAGCTGGTAAACACCAACGGCATCTTGTCCTTCCCCGAGACCAGAGAGCAGTTCTCATTCCAGAATGATTTCTGGATCTATCTAAGTCTCAGACATTTCCTAACTCACTCAGCCCTGAGGGAGACATGGCGGAGACCCCTGACTCCATTTGAATTGATTTGTACCACACAAAATACTCCCACACATGTTCTTTCAACTTTATATAAGTTACTACTCGATCATCTATTCGCCTCATCTATGCAATATATAAACAAGTGGTGTGGAGATCTCAACTTGACAACTGACACAGACACTTGGAATAAGATCTTCATCATCACACATCAATGCTCACAGAGTCTATCAATCAGTTTAAACTACTGACCCGCTGGTATAGGGAGCCCTCCTCAATTCATCACATACTCCCAACATATTAGGATCAATGTTGGTGCTGCCAGTCAGCCATAGGTATGTTCCATGTTTGGTGGGAGTGTTCTAAAATTAGGGATTTTTGGGAAAAGATCCAAGACACTTCACAACTAATATTATCAGAAAGCGTACCCCACAATCCAGAATTTTGGCTCTTATCTTATACCACCATGCCACTAAAATATTATAAAAAATCCTTATTAAAACATCTTAATAATGCAGCAAAAGCTGCACTGGAGGTCAACATCTCCCCCAACATTGAAAGACTGGTTTGCTAGAATAGACCATTATTGTGCTATGGATGATCTTGTTCTCTCCTCCGAAAATGGAAACAAGGAGTACGTTTCCACATGGTACCAATGGTTAGAATTCAATCTGAGTACCAAAAGAGTCTCTCTGCTGACCCTCAACCTTAGCTTGAGATAAATAATAAAATCAGACGTGATTACTAATAAATCCTAACAATTGATTCACACAATTAACATATCCAGAAAACACCACTGAAGGATAAAAGACTCTTCCAACCCAACCCTCTACCCTCTAACCCCACCTCCCACCTTTCCTCCCTTGTGACGTCCACCCTTTTTCCCACTTTCTATACACTCTTTATCACATTCACTCATGTTAAATACTTGGTGAAGGTCCTTAAATGGACTCAACACATTGCACCCAGAAACCACCATTCAATGTATACCTTGTTTGAACTACCTAGACAATTAACCACAGGTATAT
>WWET01003611.1:51196-70220 GCA_011038615.1 Limnodynastes dumerilii
TATATATAATGTCTCTTATAAATGCTGTATGTTTTCATCTTTAGTGAAAGTAATAAATAAAGAATTTACAAAAGTTACTGAGGTAGAAAGGGATCTAGGAGTAATTATTTCCAGTGACTTAAAGGTAGCCAAGCAATGTAACAAAGCAATGAGAAAGGCAAGTCAGATGCTTGGTTGCATAGGGAGAGGAATTAGTAGCAGAAAGAGAGTAGTGATGCCCCTTTATAGATAGTTGGTACGAACTTACGTAGAATACAATGTGCAGTTCTGGAGGCCATATCTCCAGAAAGACATAAATACATTAAAGACTGTGCTAAGAAGAGCAACTAAAATGGTACATGGCCTGTGTCACAAAACATACCAAGAAAGGCTAGAGGAAATAAATATGTATAGCTTGGAGCAGAGAGGGGGGAGGGGGATATGATAGCAGGATTCAAATTTATCAAGGGTTGTGATCATCTAGAGCAGGGTGGCATTTTTCAAATAAAGAGGTGTAATAAAACACGAGGGCATGAATATAAACTGGAGGGTGGTAGATTCAGAGGAAATGTGCATAAAAATGATTTCACTGAAAGGGTGATAGATAAGCTGAATAATACAGTAGGTGGAGGCTAACACAGTAGAACAGTTTAAACATGCTTGGGATAAATATAAGGAGATCCTAAATCTCAAACTAAATTGAGAGTAAATAGGGTTTAGGGTTAGTATAGTCTTAAATAAAAAACTGAGCAGACTGGATGGGCCATGTGGCTATTATCTACCATCACTTTCTATATTTCTATGGGCCTGATCCAGACCTAGACTCATGAAACGCTCATGTGCATAGCGTATTTATGCCAGCGTACCTACGATGCACTCCCCTTGGTCGTACTTAGTTTTGCTTTCTTACACCCAGCAAACCCTACCCTAACTTTTCTGATCATAACCGTGGGCGTCCGTAAACTCATTGCATAGTTACGATGCTTAGCACGCCCATACTGTAGGATTTAAAGGCCTCATCCTGCCCTCAGTGCGTAATAACGGTTTCGTAAGACAGGCTTGGCCCCTCGAGCGTTGTTATGAAGCTGTTACGCTCAAGGCCCATAAGTGTAACATCTGCCCCGCGCATGCGTAGTAAGTACAAATAGTTGTTTTTATGCTTTTGACCGTCATAAAAATGCACACGAGTGCAGGTCTGGATCAGTCCCTATGTTTCTATTTTAAATGTATTGTTAAAGACTGACATTTTGAATAAGCATACAATTACTCATATAAATAGACTGAGTATACGTAGTGCACCCGAATAAAGCTCTTTGGGCAATTCAAGGGGCCATAGGGGTACATTTACTAAAGGCGCATTTGGTTGGCAATTATGAATCGCCTATCGTTCACAGGGATAAAGAAAGTAGCCAAACCATTGAGACGGGGTGACTTTATCTCTATTATCTCTAAAGAGGAAAGTAGATGGATCTATGAACTGGGCACTCTCTCTCCTAACAGTCTTAATATTGACTTTGATCTGGCCACATTTCTATTTAAATGATCCCTGGTGGTGCCCTGCCCCTTTATCTATGCCACTGTTCCTGTTAATTTGAACTCTGTATCAAATCTTTCAATTCAAGTGAACCATTGCACAATGTTTATGTTTTTGCTTTCTTATCATGCATTTATTTATCCCTGTAACGTCTGTGAACTCATTTGAGCACCTTGTACATTGTGAGCTTTGCTTATTAAGGACCATTTTCTCCACTACATCAATGCTGCAGTGTTTTATTGATAGGAACATCATGGCACTAGGACCTAGCATCCATGCAGACACCTCCAGCTGCTGTGGACACACAGTACGCATCTGCATAAGCATGAAATTAAGGGAAATGTAAATTGGTAAGACTGCACTGACAAGGTGATCCAATAGATAAATATAGGGAGAGGTGCTACCCTGTTTTTTAAACACTTACACAGAAAAATACAAAAAAAAGAAAAAAACTTTCCAGAATGCATGAAATTAAGGCTTTTATTCCTTCCAACAGTGCACAGCCCACCTCTGCATTTGCTGCAAGCTTGGTGTCCTGAAAGACCCTACTGTACATCCCTCATTATCTCCCTGACAAAGCCCAAAGAGGGTGAAACACGTAGGTGAAAACACAACTTTCTACCATCTCTCCAAAAAGATTACCGTGTTATTGTGCAGCTAACCCTAGGAAAAGCTTCAGTACTAGCACAAGTTCTTCCTGCAGCCAGGAGCAACGCAGAGAAGGTGAACGCAGCATTTCCAGGAGCAACGTGGATTGTTTACAGCACGAGAGAGCTTCCCGTAGCTTGTTTTGACTGATGTCGCCTTACCGGTAAGGTTTTCTTTCTTTTACTTTGAGGCGTACACTCACAGTTTGAAGGACCAACACCAAGCCACCATCTTCTTCCATTTGAACGTATGCAATACTTGTCAATCTTTAATACAAGACCGCTTATCTGCACGCAGATCCAAGTAACGGTGAAACACCATTATCAGCGCTACTTTTTGCTACTTTTTATACTGTCTGTTGAAATTGAAAGCCACATACAACTCTGACACCTGCACTCTACAAGTTGCCACTGTGCTTATAAGGACTTATTGCCTAAGTTGCACTTAAGAACTTATTAGACATAGAAGATGTACCTGGGAATTTTGATAGCATTTTGATTTAATTTCTCTGTTGTTTATCATTACTAATAAATGTGTATTTTTATCTTATGTGTATATCATTTGCACTCTATGTCCCCTTGAATTGCTCAAAGAGCTTTATTCTGGCACACTATGGATACTCAGTCTATTTTTACGTTGTTAAAAAGGGAAGCAAAACTCCCACCATTACCGTATTCAGGTAGCCGACAGAACTATCTTTTGCCCATCCCCCACGAATATTGTATCCTTCCGGCATTACCATCAGTCAACGCAGGATTCTCTCTTCAATAATTCATATGTCTTCAAAGTATACATTGTGTAACCTTTTTAACTTACAATTTAGAAAAATTTGACATGTGCATGAAATTGAATAAACATGTTTTTAGCATTTATTATAAATTTGACATTTAAAAAAAATGTTAAACTTTAAACAAATACAATTCTAAATATGAAACAAGACAAATAATTGTTATGATAATTTTAAATAGCTATTTTGTTGATATAAATATGTACACTTGATTTTAAAATAACAAATTAACAACAAATCTAATTGTAAAAATTGTAAAAATATGTATGCTGACCAAATAAAAAACATAAAATAGAACATGTTTGTGTACAGTAACCTTTTATGGCAAAATATTGTCATTACAGAAACTGCAAAACCACACAGCACTAGCTTTATAGGGGGTATAAGGATGTTATCTCAGGAGAAGAAGTAAAGGAAAAGAAATCCAAACTTTACTAGTTAAGAGGTGAGGCATCTCATCATTCTTCTATGGACAGATTACATCCTGTGGACATTGAGCATCCATCACAACAAAGGCCCAACATATTGACAACATACTGACATTTTGAATAAGAATACAAGTACACATATTAGACTGCAAAGTTTACATTGTGTAACTCTTTTAACTTGCATTTTAGAATAATTTGACATACCCATAAAATTGAACAAACATGTTTTTAGCATTTATTACAAATTTGGCAGTAAAAAAATTGTTAAACTTTAAACAAATACAAATCTAAATATATAAACAAGACAAATTAAAATTAAAATAATTGTTTAGATAATTTTAAATTGCTATTTTGTTAATACAAATATATACACTTTTCAAATTGATTGTAAAAAAAAATTAACAACAAATCTAATTGTAAAAATATGTATGCTGACCATATGTTTTATGGCAAAAAACTATTTCTGTTATTAAGAAACTGAAAACAAAACCCGCAATGATAAAAAGGAGTGGCTAAAAAAACATATAAAGAAGGAGACCACACCACAACCCAGCAAAAGTACCTTATCTCACATACGGATATACTGTATACTAAAATGAATGAATGCAGGAATACATTCAGTAAAAGTAAAGACATCTGGGAGGAGATGACCCAGGTGGATAATTTAAAACATCATGCTGTAATTGAACAAAATGGACAGGCACAATCAAACAATGGACAGTTACATGTCCAAAATGTGTAATATTTTCAGACAAATGCCACCAGTCTGCCTCAATGTCCATAGTAGCTAAGAAAGGGGGCAGGCCCTACAAAGTTGGACACTTACTAAAGTTAAAAAAAATGTATATATATTTATTTTGACAATATGTATATACATTTGTAAATATGCAAGGGAAAAAAACATTTCTTATTTCATGTGTTAAAAATTACCTGTACTTTTTGGAACTCATTCTACTAAATATATGCTTGTGTTGAGAATAATTTTGTACTGTTACAGATTTTCACATGGTCCATCCATTTCATAACTGACATCAGCGTTAGTCTCTAACTCAACATTTACCCCATTTGTCACCACAATGTTATGAAAAATACAACAGAGAACAAAAATATTATAACTAACAGTGGACAAATAAGTGAAAACTCCACTAAAACAGTCAACGCACCGAAACCTGCCTTCAACCTTCAACTAGCCATTTTTCGGTTTTTCAAAACCCGTCTGGTGGCCGATTGTATGCAACATGCTGTCATGTGCTAGGGTTCAAAATGGAGGTCAAATGAAAGAGGGTAGGCACTGCCACCTAATAAAGATTAGAAATTGCAAATTAAATAATTGACATTAAACACAAAGGTATCGCTAATTTGTGTTAGTACATTTAACAGAAAACAATCCATACCAAAAAGCTATACATCACTAAGACTATGCCTTTCTGCATATCTTTCTCATTTCTGCCATATTGTTGACTGCCTCATGACAAAGGAGTCATAGGCACTCCCCAGGAGTCCATTCCCCTAGGGACCAGAGCTATAGAAGTCTTTGACTCCTATAATGTGCAGAAACCAGCTACAATGATAAAGTGCTGTTTAATCTACACAAGGGATTACTCATCCAATGGGAGCTGAAAAAACTGATTGACACAGAACAAGAATGCCCTTGGTACAATCACAGTATATTACTGAAGGAAGACTTGGGCATTCCCATCGCCAAGCCCATCACCATTGGGAAGGATTTAGAGGCACAAAACTGTAACACTAATTTAATCAGTGGTAGTATTGCTGTATGGGTGTCAAAGTTTACCTCAGTTCATCTGCAACATTCCCAGAGTTTCCAAGATAACGTGAGGAGAAACTTGAGGAGGGAAAATGCCCTCCAAAACAAATATGTAGGATGATACAGTATCTATCACATATCTCTATCTAGATTATTTTTTATTTCTATTCTTTATATTTGTTATTTATTTTTAAACATGTGAAATGAAAACTTACTAAAGTTGTCAGCATTGACATTTCCATGCTTCAAAAGAAATGTGATTGATTGAAGAGTAGTAAAACATGAAAATAAGTACAAATGATGAGAAAAACGTTTGTGATTTAAAACCATCTAATACTGTATGTATTCTAAAAGATAAAAGCAAATATTCAGACATGAAAATAAGTAACAAATACAGTTCCCCAAAAATACAATAAAATGGATAATTTTTTTTTATCTTACTACATATATATAATGCACATAGAAATGCAGTATGTTCACAGAAAGACTGAAGAATGAACACAGTTTAAAATATATGGCGATATGTTTTGTACCTCTGCAAGTAAATAAATGGAAAACAACAAGACGAGGCTTTAATGGCGCTCTGTGTTTACCAGATTCACTGTTTATAATTGAGACCTAACAGCTGCTCCTATAAGGATGACCAATCCCTAAAAAGAACAAATATAAAAAAGGAGTGCTAGTAGGGTCCTATTAAATATTTAGTAACATGAACTTTCAAACAGTAGATGCTACACTGTATCAATTTCATATTACATAATGTGCAACAATTCAGGATAGCGGATAAGGTGCCATGGAAATCAGCAATTAATTAAAGGATAACGATTTGGCCAAAAAGAAAAACTCTCTGGGATAAAATAATTTTCGGATTGTCACATGGTCCAAAGAACAGTCTTTCCCATTAACAATTAGCACTCAGGTATTCCAGTGCAAAAGGTAACGGGGTAGATCCAGAACTCCGCTTGCAATCCATTTACTAGCGAATCATATTTACGCGAGCGTGCCTTCTATACACTCCCCTTGGCACTCCCCTTGCATGTATGTACTTTGGCCACTTTACACTTTCTGAACCCTGCCTTAACTTTTGGCAGTGTAACCACTCTGATCCGCTCACGCACGTATAGGCTGTCTGTAGTTACGCCACTAAGCACGCCCATAATGTACTATTTAAATGGCAAAACCCGCCTTTGAAGCATTATTTCGGGTATCATAAGGCTGGCACGCCCCCTCAAACGTATTTACGCAACTGATACGTGAAAGGCCCTTATACTCAGAGTTACGTTACGTAGCGTATCATCTGTCATGCGCATGCTCAGTACATACCAAATCGTGTTTTTATGTCTCCGCCAGGAGTAAATACGCACTGAAACGTTGTTCTGGATCTGCCCCTATCAGTTAGGAGAGAGATCTGTGACAATTCGAATATTATTTTCATGTTTATAAGTACTTAATAGGACCCTGCTAGCGCTCCTTTTGTTATATAAGTAAATAAATGGCTTTGTAAATGTAAAAAAAAAATATTTTAAATGTATTAAAAACTTTCTATAAACATTCAAAAATTAATTAGAAGAAAAGATTTAAAAGCCTCATTTTCTACAATAGTCAGTATCCAAAAGGAGAATTTGAAGAAGCACATTGGCAACTTTAAAACTACTAAGATATCAAATTGTTATAGGTGATATTGCAGTTGCAGGTGGCTAATTAATTACAAGCTAACACTTTAGAATGCTTAGCCATATCATACCTGCGGAGGAACTGCGATTTACATCAACCAAAGCCTACTTTAAATTTTGCGAACGCAGCATTTGGCTGAGGATGGCAATTCAGAAGTTTTGCTCATCACTCTCATGGCACACTTATACCGTACACTGTAATCTTGCATTATGTCCACTTATGATTAGATCCAGATGTAAGCTGTCGTAAGTTTCCAAACACAACTTGCAACATTTCATTTTCCACAAAAACTTTTCCTTTTCTGATTTTTAGTACATGTACCCGAATTCTCCACCAAACTGAGGTAGAGAGGCACTAAAATAGAAATACTTCTATTAAAAATCTTGCAGAAAAGGTTCAACTCGTCTCAACTAGTTTTAGTAAATGAAAAAGGTAACACTTTCAAAAATTAAGAACTAATTAAAATAAATCTTTGCTTGATCAACACTGCCTCATTGTGCAGCAGCACAAACACAAGACATTATCAGCATACCACGAGTTTAGTGAGTCTGTGCAAAAAGGCCCTTTGTCTCAGTTGCCCAGAAAGTTAGAAGGTCTGCCTTTAGAAATTGTGGGGCCCAGGACATTGTGGCACTTCCTGATGTTGTGATGTCGCATAAAGGATGAGCACCGTGGACCTGCAAGAGATGTGCAGCCTGGTACAGCTTTCTAGAAGTAGGTATCATTAGGAGGAGATTGGTAAATGTGACTCATTTGTCTCTTGTCGCCGGTCATGATTCAAAAGTTCCGTCTGTCTCCCCTGATCGAGACCCTGACCATTTCCATTATTTTATGTCCTTTCTAATAGCCTACAATTTCTTTAAATTGATGTCCTTCTCTATAATAATGCTATATATGCACACTCCTATTGCATGGTGCTTTCCTTTATTAGCAGCAGCTCTCTCCATTATTGCATGACCCTTGCAAATGTATTGTATACATTGAGTAGTGCTATTGTTATTAAAAATAAAAAAAAATATGCAATATTTCCTGTTTGTGTTGCTTCTTTACAATAAAGATTGATCACTACTGTCAGAAAATGTTTTAATTTACAAATTTTTTAAATTATTTTTATTCCCAGAAACTATTTTTCAACACATCCTTATTTCCAAGACATGCAACATTTACCTGTGTAAAGGGCACAGCATATCAATTATTAACAGCTCACAGGTCAAGTGTGAAGAAGCGCTTCAGTGGATCTGTCAGAACAGAAACTGCTACTTATTTCCTACAGGGAACCAGTGAGATTCATTTCTATAAAGAAAGAGAACTGAATTAGAATAAAATGTTTCCCAGTCCTGAATGGACCATCCTACTTTCAGATAGCACTTCTGTATATTTAATACTATATGTGACATATCATTCATTTGTTTCTTATTATGTTTTGAGGATGTATAAATATTTAAATCTCTTTTTTTATTTAGAGAAATATAGATTCTTTAGTTTTAATAATGATGTATATATAACATCATATCACACACACACACACTAATTATATAATTATGACGTTGAATGTGGATTTTGTGTATTCTTGGTAACATGGGGGTATATTCTCGGCTACGACCGAGAGGGGAATTACATAATGCTCGTACGTAATTCCCCTTGTTTGAAGGTTGTGCGTATGCGCCGTAAAGGCGCCGTAAGGGTGGGCATATGTAACTAACGTTACGTACACCGGCTCTTACGAAAAGGAGGTATGGCCACATACGTAATCGTAAAAGATAAGGTAGAAATCTGATTTACTACCAAGAGCGGGAACTGCAGGGGACGAGCACTCCCCGCTCCAAGAACAGCCGTAATGACTTTGAGCACTCATAGGTCTTGATCCGGCCCATGGTTCTACTGGGATGGGATAAGTTTGCTGTGATTAATATTTCCTATTTAAACACTTTGGGCCTGATTCATACTTAAGAAGTGTCTGCTTCTTAAGTGCGTATTTTCCCAAAATAACCTACTACGCATGCGTAGTAGGTCATTTTCGCTATCTACGTACCAGATCGGTTTGTAAATAGCGTAGGTGTGGTCTTTAAAGACCGCACGCAGTAATTTCCGTCCATAGAGGCGACATTATGTTTTTAGAAAGAATTGGGAGGGCGAGGTATTTAGATTAGCCGGGGCGGGCGGGTAGTTGCAATATTCGTACGGACATTGCACGGACAGAGTGCCATAAGGTACCTAAAAATGGGGGGATGGAAGAATGAGTTAGGTGCAGATCTGCCCGCACCTAACTCACTCTTAAGTGTGAATCAGGTCTTTTGTTCCTGGCTTATACTTGTTTTTTCTATGAAAAGCACTTGGAGTGCAGTTGAAACGTCGGTAAATTATGGCTAATAAATAAGCCTAGGAGGCAATTTACTATAAGTATTCAAGTTTCCCAAGTGACTTCAATTTTTAGGGAATGCCCAGTAGTGGCAACTGTACATGTTAATGACATGCAGGTTTGCAAAATGCAGATGTTGGTGATGCAGTGGATTAGGAATATGTAGTGTAGGGACAGAGAAATAGAGCTTTATGAGGAAATATGATAGGAAGTGAGGCAGAATGCAAAGTTTGCAGTAACTAGATAACAATCTTGTGTATTAAAGTTAATGATTTATATACTCACTAAGCAATTTCGTTAATATTACGAAAATAAATGTAATTATTTTAAAAGTATGTTTGATGTGTACAGGCACTGCATTTACTAGAAATCCCAACAAACATTCTTTACTATAAACATTACTTACTTTCTTGCATCAGGATCTTGTCCATTGTACTTATACATTATACTTAATCTTATACAGATTTCCAGGTGTACAGAGGTAAGTTCCATACTCCCGGAGAGCCGTCCAACAGGGTGACCCATCTCCGCCAAAAATCTATAAGGTGAGCAGGGGCGGGTGTATTTCAATTTTCCAGTATGGGTCTAAGTACTTTCATGTGGATCAGCGTTCATACGGACCGCTGATCTGTATGGGAGACTTAAGGCACAGTAATGGCAAAACTGCTGCCATGACAGCACAGGGGAGGGGAGTAAAAGGGGGGTTCACACCCCTCTTCCATGCAGACTGCTAGGTCTCCATGCATACGTAAATTGCACATAGGTCTGAATATAGACCACTGTTGTATTCTTTTTATTCAAACAACATTACTCCTTGGTTGCAGCACTTTTTACTGATTTAATGAAGCCACCTTTCTTACTGAAGCAAAAAAAAAAAAAATAAGTATAACAATTGCTGACTTTTTATTTATATTTTGTAACATTAATAGCAATAATTCATCCTGCATAGAAAATAAACTTTGCAAGCACAACATTTTTGTAAATTTATTTAGAACCCATTAATACTGCCTGAATACTAACATACACAGAATATCATATAAGTTAGGGATAGTTTTCCATAGATTATGAAGCTATTGATCCAAGCATGGCAAACCGTTTATCAACTAATGGACCACAATTATGTCAAGCGCTGTTCATTACATTCTCAGGCCATACTGTAATTTATGAGCAAGACACAGAATCCATCACTTTCGAAATAATGCCAGATAATGCAATTAATTAATTGCTTTGGAATTCCCACAAATCTAAGACGTGTCCCTTTTAATGTTACCCTGTGTGCAAGCAATATCAATACTAAACTACAAAAAAACAAAAAAAAATGACAAATAATTCTTTAGTAATTTTTATTAATGCTTCTAGTTGGATTCCTCTTATTACATGTTACCCATTATGTAACGCTGTACACTTTAACTAGTAAATGGTAGAAATGGGTTTTTCACCTTAGCAATATAAAATTTCACAAATTACCAATGCCAGGAGTTCATGATTCAGTGACCTTACTGCAGTTTAAGTCCCTTTTGACAGATATGATATTTAAGAGCACAAAAAAATGAAACTCCTGACAAGGCAGATACTAGATTAAATTGATCAGGTTTAAACCTTGACAGAATTTGGGTCAAAACAGTCACAGTCCAATTAGCCATATCATTTTAGTTTCACTGCCACAGCCATTCGGCCTTTGAGTAGTAGACCTTCAACTTGCAACTTCACATCTCTAAGCAGTGTGGGTCATTTAGGAGCAAATCCAGTTTAATAGCAAATTTTATCCTTTTGAAAGAGGTAATTATCAGTGATAAAAGGTGTCTAGAGAAGTTTATCCATTATTTTTGTAACTGAAGGAGAAAAAAAGATTACATTTACTAAAACAGGTGAGCAGCGGATAAGCACAGGAAGAATGGTAAGTACTCTGTAGCAGTGTGGAATGCACATAGATATCAAAGAGAAGCAAGGGGTGCTGCAAGAATTATTACAGGAAAATCCTAGGTAGTAGTGCAGGAAGGAACAGGTACACAGAATATCTGAGGAATACAAGATGCTGCAGATGAAATCACAGGAATAAAAGCAAATCCTTAGTTGCAGTGCAGGATATAATAGGCACACAAAGTATCCAAGGACTTTAGGAAAGTGCATATGGAATCACAGGTACATATGTTGATCACAGAGAAGGATCATAGCACAGGAGAGACTAAAGGACAGCACAGAAAATCATAGGAATCTCAGGCAACTAGGTAATGAACCCAGATTCTAGCACTGAGTATGGATCAATGTGATGTATAAATAGCTGGTGGCCAGTCATGTAGAATTTTATTATTATCGTTTATTTATAAGGCGCCACAAGGTATCCGCAGCGCCATACAAAATACAGTACAGACATACAGGGTAGGGATGGACAGCATAGTGTCACGTTTAAGGGGTGTTTGGCATCTGTCCCGGGTGTCAGAGATTGAAGCGACTGAGAGGGTTGGAATTGGAAGTGAGCCGGTTTAATAAATGACAGGTGCATACAGGAAACAAATGAATACAATAGTGAGTAGTCTCTGAATCACGGGTGCGAGGGAACCAAGGGGACTGGAGGTGCAGTGGGAAAAACAAAGTCCGTGAAGAAGGGTACACACTGGCAGGTGTGAGTTGGTAAAGTCCAGATGGTGGCAACGGTAGAACTGTAGATAGGGATGAGCGAGATGGATCCGGGTTATTGGTATTGTAGGGTTGAAGATGATGATGGATGAGATGAATCCGGGTTGCTGTAGCTGGACTGGACCAGGACTGGTAGCTGGACTGCACTGGGTCAGGACTGGATCAGGCAGACACCGGATCAGGACTGGATCAGACAGGCACTGGATTAGGACTGGATCAAGACTGGATCAGGACTGGATCAGGCAGACACTGGATCAGGACGGGATCAGGCAGACACTGGATCAGGACGGGATCAGGCAGACACTGGATCAGGACTGGATCAGGTAGATACTGGATCAGGACTGGATCAGAAAGACACTGGATCAGGATTGGATCAAGCAGACACTGGATCAGGACTGGATCAGGCAGATACTGGATCAGGACTGGATCAGGCAGACACTGGATCAGGACTGGATCAGGCAGACACTGGATCAGGACTTGGATAAGGCAAGGCACTGGATCAGGACTGGTAGACAGGATCAGGATCAGAGCTCAATACAGGAGTACCAGGCACCTAGATGACCTAGTTGTTCTGGCACTGAACAGCAGGGCTGCAGGCTAAATAGTGCGCCCTGCTCACTCATTGGCTGGAGGACCGGAGGACAGAACATCCATTAGTAGAAAGCTGTCACATGATACTTCCAAGATGGCGGCGCCCATGGACCGGAGCACTGCCACACTTGCTGCCAGAAGCCACGAGGAGGACGCCAGGACCAGATGCCTGCAGCCTCAGGGTAAGTAGCGGAGTCTGTCGCTGTAATAGTGGCAGACTCCGGGAGAAGACAGCGCTGGAGCACCGCAGAACAATCAACTGGCGGGCGGGGTAAGTGCGGCACTTGCCTCGATTTGTGATTGTACCCCCCTTTTTTGGGTGGCCTCTGGACGCCCAATCAAGGTCTTTGATTTGGTGAGGGCTCCTTCGGGAGTGAAGCCCCGCCGTGAGGCGGTTTTTTTATTTTGTCTTTATTATTTTTCAGGTCAGGGACAGTTGTCTTAGCCTATACCATTTTAAAAGGCTCCATATATCTTTTACACACTGGTTGCAGAGGTGGGAACGACACGCGGCGGGGGATGATGTTCCACGCTGTTTAATATTGCTGTCATAGTGATTATGACTTATCACAGAATTTTATGGTTCATTTGCAACATTTATTCGCTAGGCTTTAATTTTTGGTGGTAACTTTTGTAACAACACATACTGTGTTTTCACAAACTAATGTTACAATTTCACCAACCATATTCGTTTATGTCTATTTAGTGGTAGTGTTTGCAGCAGCATACTATTGTGGTGCGTTTATTATTATGACATAAACCCCTTTCTTGCTTGCAAACATCACTTTTTGCAAATTATTATTTCCAATTCTATGGGATACTTAATTTATCTATTGGCTAATTTTAGTTGCTAAATTAAAAGCTAAGTTTTATATGGTGTGCATAATCAAACATGGCGCTTTGTTAGTGTTGGAGACCTTCTCTTGGTACTCCATCACTTCTTGTTCTTTTGTAGTCACCCTTAACTGTAGTTTCGCATTTCAATGCGTAGGGCGTCTATTTAGGAATGCAAGTGCATAACCGCACCTTCGTTGCATGATTTAAATGCCTCCATCCACCCATTTCTGCATATCGTCCTATTTACTTACTCAAAGAACGCCCATTTCTGGGGATGTTAATGCGAACCTTGAGACTTTAGGTACGCAGTGCATAAGTAAGGAATTTACGCACTTAAGTCCAACGTTAAAAGCGTAGAAAAATTGCTACACATGCGCAGTCGATCCGTTCTTTAAAATAGCCACCTAGAATCCGAAGAGCGGATGCAGATGATACACAAATCTATCTATCCACCCCTGATCTCTCACCTACTGTGTTGGCCTGTGTCACTGATTGTCTCTCTGCCATTTCTTCTTGGATGTCCTCCCGTCATCTCAAACTTAATCTATCTAAAACTGAACTAATAATATTTCCACCTGTGAATAAAAGCTACCCACTTGGCCTCTCTATCTCTGTCGACAACACAGAAATAATCCCTACTTCTAAAGCTCGGTGCTTAGGTGTCACCCTTGACTTTGAACTACAAGATCCTTTTGCTAACCTACAAGGCTCTCAATATGACTGCACCTGCATACATATCCTCACTCATATCAAGATATATCCCAGCTCATGCTCTTAGATCCTCACAGGACATACAGCTCTTCTCTACACTAAACAAATGCTCTGACTTTCGGTTACAGGACTTCTCCTGGGCTTCTCCAACTCTCTGGAATAACCTTTCTCTCCCACTAAGACTATTCTCTACTCTCCAAACTTTCAAATGCTCCATCAAAACTCACCTCTTCTGACAAGCATACCAAATTCAACAACCTACATAACATTTGTCTACACTATTATTTACAACAACTTTATTACATGACCATCACTTCATGATTAAACCCAACTTGTTCTCTTTCATCCTATACTAAAATATCCCTCATTTCTGTTACTAACACTGCTGTGTGACTGGATCATACAGAGCACTGAGCACAGAGCACTTTTACCATGCAAGCTGGCTGGTCTGCTGTGTGATTATATAGCACTTTCCCTTATGTATCAATCCCTAATATCCTATAGAGTGTAAGCCTGTGGCAGGGCCCTCTTACCCACCCAGTCTGTCTGTTACCACCCAGTCCTGTTATAATGATTGTTAAAATTGTAAAACGCTACATAATCTGATGGCGCTATATAAAAACCTGTTAATAAATAAATAAATAAAGTAAATCCTAAGTAAATTATAGATGAGATATAATCCACTCATCTACTGAGCAGTCCTAACACAATATTTTGTTCAAAGAGGGGAAAATCACACATTAGAAATAGAATTTGTCTTATCTAAAGTTGAGGGCCAAGTAATTTAAACACATTTCTAGGGAAAAGTAGGGTGTGTAAATAAAAGAAAAGAATAGACATATTCCTCCTGATAATAATTATAGAAATTAAATAAATTCATTTTTCTCATTAAGTCCTGTAGGAGCAAGAGCATCCATCAGGAAGATCAATGCAGTCTCCTCTTGTGATAGTTCCCTTATGGTGTCTGATCCCCTAGGATCTCTATGAACTTTCCACATGCCAAAGATCTTAAGTCCATTGCTGGAGTGATCGTGGTGTGTTAGGAAATGGCGTGCAACAGGTGTGAGATTTCTGAATTTTGCTTTATCTGTCAGAGCATTCCTGATGTTGCCTAGGTGTTTAGATAGTCGTACCTTTAATGCACGCTTGGTCATCCCAATATAAATCAAGTTGCACGGACATGTTAGACAGTATACTACCGAGGTAGTGGAGCAGTTTATGAAGCCATTAATATGATGGAAATTAACAAATTTGTCATGAAATGACTTCGTTGGTGTCATGTAGCTGCAGAACTTACAGTGGTCGCAGGCATATGAGCCTTGTATAGTTGGTTTATTCGATTTGTTTTTCTGAAAGTGTCTGTGAACCACAAGGTCTTTTAAGTTGTTTGATCTACTCCAGCTAATTTGGACTTTCTTATCACAAACATCGTGTAGATCCTCGTCTAGGGCCGCATTCAGAACTCCGGCCTCATTGCATATAATATTCCGCTATGATATACTGCGCATGCGCAGTAATTCTGAAACGTAATCTACGTATTCTTAAAGACCGCGTATACGCAATCTACATTGCAACATGCAACGTAGATTACATTTCAGAATTACTGCGCATGCGCAGTACATCATAGCGGAAAACTTCGGCCTTATATGCAATGAGGCCGGAGTTCTGAATACGACCCCTAGTCTCAAAACCGGGAGATGATTATTTACAATTTGTTGAATATCTCTTCACTGGTTTGAGAATCTACCAACAAAGCGAACCACTTTGTTATCTTTTGTTCGAGATGTGGGATGAAGTAGAGTATAGCGGTCAATTCTCACAACAGAATTGTATTCTGATTTAACTAAACGCTTACTATACCTCCACTGTAAAAGTCTGGAGCGTAAGTCTTTAGCCCTTAACTTGAAGTCATCCAGGGAGGAGCAATTTCTCCTGGTCCTGAGAAATTCTCCCTTTGGATGGTGAAGATATTAATAGGGAGTGAATTTCATCACTTGTCGTAGGATGGAAAGAAGAAAACTCATGTTGATTGCATAGAAGGGGTGGTGGAGAATTGGGGAGAGATGGGGGAAGCAGAGTGGAGGAGATGTCATACCTGATAGAGATCATTTTGGATGAGAAGTAGGAGGCAAAGTTGGAAGCAGAGATAGAGGGTGGGATGGAAGGTGTTGGAGGGGAGAGGAGAGTGTTAAAGAGGCGACGGGGGTTGGATGCTTGGGAGATGATGAGAAATTTGAACTAAATTTGCATGGCTTGGGCAAGGGCAGAGCAGTAAGAGGAGAGGATGAATTTAAAGTGGAGGAAGTCAGCAAGGGAGCGAGATTTGTGCCACAGACGCTCAGCTGTGTGGGAGCATTGTTTTAGGAAATGCATGATCTGAGAGTGCCACGGCTGGGGGTTAGAGTGGCGAAGGGAGCCCGAGGAAGGGACACAGGCAGAGCCAAGGGCAGAGGGTGGTATTGTAGATGGGGGCGGCTTGGTTGGGGCAGGAGAGAGAGGTAACAGGGGAGAGGAGATGGTCAAGGGAGGAGGAAAAGGCGGGGATGTCGAGGGTGCTGATATTCTGTCTGGTGAGAATGTGTTTGAGTTTGGGGGGAGGGGAGGCAGGAGAGCAGAGGAAGAAGGAGAGGGAGAAGGAGAGGAGATGGTGGTCAGAGAGAGGAAAAGGAGAGATGGTTAAGTCAGTCAGAGAACAGTGGTGTGTGAAGACTAGGTCAAGGGAATGGCCCTGTATTTGGGTAGGGGAGGTGGTCCATTGAGTCAGGCCAAAGGCTTAGGAAACAGCAGTTTAGAGGTGCTGGAGTGGGAAAGGTTATCAACAGGGATGTTGAAGTCACCCAAGATAATAGAAGAGAGGTGAGAGGAGAGATAGTGGGTGAGCCACGCAACAAAGTTCTCAAAGAACTGTGAACAATTGCCTGGGGGCCGGTGATTTACAGCAATGCGGGAGTCTAGGGGGCGGAAAAGGCGGATAGAGTGGACCTCAAAGGAAGAGAAGACGAGGGAGGGCTCAGGAGGGATAGTGCGGAAAGTGCATGAGGGAGAGACGAGCAGGCCGGCGCCGCCACCATGACGGTCACCATGACCACCATGACGGTCGCCGGCTCTTGGAGAGTTGGAGAAGGAGAGACCTCCATAGGCCAGAGCAGCGGGTGAGGTGGTGTCAGTGGGGGAGAGCCATGTTTCAGTGAGAGCTAGGAGGTTAAAGGAGTTAGAAATGAACAGATGTATGGCTGGGAGCTTGTTACAGATGGATCTTGCATTCCAGAGAGCGCAGGAGAACGGGAGGATGGGGAGAGTGGAAATGAGGTTGGCAGGGTTGAATGAGCGTGAAGGGGGAAGATGATTGGGGTGAGGGTGAGGGCAGGGGGGGCTTAAGATGGGAATGGGACAGGGAGCTGGTGAGGGAGTGATAAAGGGAGCAGGGTTAAGAATATGTGAGCTGCAAGTCATGATGTGGGGGGATGAGTGAGGATGTCAAACAGAGAGGTCAAGGTAATAGATGTGGAGGGCACCTGGGCAGTGAGATATGGTGAGATATGGAATATCCAAAAATAGGAATAATACAGTAATAACAATTATAAAATAATAATGAAAAGTAGAAAAGCCTGGATGTAAATATTCGGTTACAACACTGACTAAGATATGTATAAGATAAATAGATAAGATCTAAGTTAAAGTAATGTGAATAAACTAGTAATTATATAATAATAATAATAATAATAATAATAATAATAATAATAATAATAATAATAATAATAAAAAATAATGACTAATAGTAGTGTTAGTATTTGTGCACCTGCTTCTGTGTTCTAACTCACCTGATTCTGTTTCAAACTCACTTATGTGTTTCACTTAGGATGCAAGCTACTACAATGAGGAATTCACTGCTAACTGTTCAGAATGGGATAATAGTGTCCCTTTGCTAGGTAACATGATGCAAGGCTGAATGTGAGGCTCACTGATAGTTAGAACAGTATTTTGTCCTTTTAAAAATACAATGGGTCGCTACAACACATCCTACACAAGGCGCCAGTCCTTGTGCTAGAAGAAACATAGACAGCGACAAGTCCACAAATTTGTGTTGGTTAATGAAAAGTGGAAGAAGGCAGAGAGTAAATATTGATAGTATGAATTGCAGCCTTATCTTAAAGGACTACAATGGTTTTAAATGGAAAAAAGATTGTAAATCAATTTCATTTAACATACTGTCATCTTTCAATAAATTAATAATTGCCATAAACTAAAAAGCTTCTTACAATAAACAAACCTAATAATTGCAATCAAAATTATGGATAATAACCTCACTTGTTCTATTGTATCTTGTGAAGATAATCCATAAACAAAATAAGTGTCAGATGGTCCATAAGAGTGAGGATGAGAAGCAAACCCCATCTATTGCTTCTCCCAACTATTACTTTTCACATGTAAAAAAGTCAGTATATGCAATTTAAGGCTCTCTTTTTTAGTTCATTGTTGATAAGTCCTTAAAAACTTCAGATATCATTTCTATAAGGTTTGAGTTGAAATTGTAAAAATACTGCTCTGCAGAATACCATTTTCTCAATCTATATCTGGAAAATGAATTTGCTGACGGGCATACAGTAATCTGAATGAGTGGTGTAGTTTGCCAATTTAAGGTCATGGCACTCATCCTTTCAAAGCTTAACTAAATAGGCACAAGGACATTGCAACCACCTAATGTAAAAGATGATTAAGGAGAAAAGAACATTAGCTGCTATACTGATTAATGTAAGTGATATATGGGACTAGGAGTGTAAAAGTAAAGCAATTTAGCCATGTGTTTTAATCAGTCAAATAATTATAAACTTTATGCGTTATGCATTTACTTATTAAAAAGCGATATCTTGGTTAAAGGTTATTAAAGGCCAAATGTAAAGGTTATAACATCAAATTATGTTGACATGTTCCCAAAATTTTGCCAGCACATTGCAGGTATGCTAATATACCTGTAGGCACTCCAGTATGAAAGCAAATTATACAGGACACGTTATTTTAGTTAGTATATATGTGTGTGTATATATATATATATATATATATATATATATAT
>WWET01003611.1:71725-93664 GCA_011038615.1 Limnodynastes dumerilii
GGAAGGGGCCATACGCCCGCACAGGGGGAGTGTCGGGGTAAGTGAACGCTGATACGCTGTGCTTTAGTAAGCACAGCGCATCGGCGTAAGTCTGGATCAGGCCCAAAGATACGTAACTAAATGCATTGATTATTATTCTGAAAAGTACACTCTTTTTGGTTTAAAAACAGCAAGTACTGTCTTTAACATATGTAAACAAAATAAAAAAATACAACTTTAAATAGAAATAATAACGACAGACAAAACACATAAACGCATACTGCATGAAGTTATATATACAATGATCCACTACATATAGACAACAAATACAGTTAAATAAGTAAATGTAATGTTGTTTGGTCACTAAATTTTAAGTGAAATAAAACCTTCAAAAACGAAAACCAAAAAATGGCTACTTTTACAAGGTTAAAGTCTTGCACAAAATGTAAAATCAGCAAAGGATTTTAAAAACAAGCCTTTATTTGTTTCATAAAAAAAAACACATCTATTCATTAAAAAAACACAGAAGGTGTGGCCTCAACTAAGTAAGTGTTGATGCAAGGCCTCATACTAAAAAATATGGCTCATCAACTTATGAGTGGTCGAGGGCTACTTTCATTTTTCCTGTGTGTATGTTAGTTTATGCAAGGCACTGCTACTTGTGAGTCAGTCCTAACTCTGCTGGAAAACCCATACTATACATTAGTAGCCTGTGTGCAGCTCATTTGCATTAAGAGTCTTGCCCCTCTAGCCACGCATGCGGGACTCATTACGTGCCGATGTGTGCATCAGTCCTAAGTCAGACGTCCGTGTCCATGAATCAGTCGGCCATGGTTTCTGTGCGTATTTTTGAGTTCTGGGCATGCACAGAATATCAGCTTGTAAAAATGCGCACAAGTGTGAATACGATCCATGATGCCTAGAGCCCAATTCAAAAGTGAACATACACCTGAATGCATAGCGTAGCTCAGTGTGATTTTGTATGGCACAGTATCAGAAACAATGTGTTCGCAATTGTGGGCTATCCAGATACAATCCCTTACATTTAGAAGTTTGTTTCATTATAAGAAGGGGTGTGAGGAGCGGGGTCAATGAACAGTAAGGGCAGGCCTATGAAATGGGATCTGATCCAGACACATATGCAGGTATTAGTATATATAGTATAAGGCAATACATTTGCACCAGCCAAAGGTCTTTTCTGAGTCCAATGGGCTGACACTCCACAACCAGTTTCAGACCACTGTGTTTGCATTTTATGTTTTGACTGTAATTTATTTTTGGATGCAGTTTTGGTGCATTTGCATTGTGACTGAATTACTGACACAAATCATGACCACCATTTCCAGTATACATTACAGTGTAGTTTTCTGTACTTGCATTTGGATGACTTAGGAATATGCAGTGTATATATTGTTTTTTCTGTGCTTGTATGCAGAGGTGTAGCATGGATTTTTTTGGGCACCGAGAGCAGATAAATGTATGGTGACCCTTAACCCGATTCCATTAAAAAAAAATTCACATGAATAAATGCCACATGAAAATGACTCATGGAAAAAAAACCACTGTCATAAATGCCACACAGAAAAATACCCACATATATTAATTTTGCTATGCTTTACGTAAAATTATTAATTTCTATACGAAAGTGGCTTGTATATGAAGAAGGCTTTACTGCTCCTTAGTATAAATGTATGTAAAGTTTATAAAAAACACTTTTTTTATCAACAAAGTTTATTGAAAAATAAAAAATAAAATAAATACATGTTTTAACCCATAATGGGGTAGATCCAGAACTCAGCTTGCAATCCGTTTACTGGCGTAGCATATTTACACGAGCATACCTTCTATATACTCCTCTTGGCATGTACGTACTTTGGCCGCTTTACGCTTTCTGAACCCTGCCTTAACTTTTGGCAGCGTAACCACTCTTATCCGCTCATGTACATATAGCCTGTCCGTAGTTACACCGCTAAGCACGCCCATACTGTACTATTTAAATGGCAAAATCTGCCTTTGAAGTGTAATTTCGGGTGTCGTAAGGCTGGCACGCCCCCTCGAACGTATTTACGCGATTGATATGTGAAAGGTGTAACGCTCAGAGTTACGTTACGTTGTGTAGTGTATCATCTGTTGTACGCATGCTCAGTACATACCAAATTGCATTTTTACGTCTCCGCCAGGCATAAATACGCATGGAAACGTTGTTCTGGATCTGCCCCAATGAGAGGAGCCTTGCAGAGATCCCTGACATTAAATAATACATGTAATAATTCAGATACAATTCTTAACTTCAAATTAGCCAATATTTTTCAGTAATTTAGTAAGTGGCAACCATGGGCCTGATCGGGACTTAATAACAAAAGCCAATTTACACACATGGCATGCGTAAGTCTGACTGTGGGAAGGCATTGCGCATGCGCATGGGAGATGTTACTCATCAAAGCTCTGATCGTACGTAACTTGTATGTAACTAGTGACATCCCTATGCAAATCAAACATACGCATTGTGGGTGGAGGGAGGCATTTAAATTGTACGGTATGGGCTGGATCAGGCTCTTATGTATGGAAAGGCATTACATATGAACAGAGATATGCAAGGAAAAGGTAAGGCAGGGTTCTGAACACGTATGTAAATGAATATATAGATTTTTAGGTTCTTATCTATGTGCCTCACATTGTTTATTGTTGCACTGAATGTCTATGGAGATAATGAAGATTGAAGGTAGCCTCCATTATCGTCCTCCGAGGATCCACTCCAATACCCATCTCCCTCCCTCTGTTAATATCTTAATTTTAGCCCCTTCCCACTTATGACACACCTCCTGCTTTGTGCCCCCTTTCAAATACACTTTTGCCTCCCACAACCCTATATTACACATGATCTCTCCCTGTCTCCCTTACATCTCACTCCCTGTCCTCCTTTCATTACACATCTCTGTCCCTGTCCCCTTTACATAACACATCTCTGTTCCTTATTCTCCTACATTACACATCCCAATCCCTTCCTCTATTACATTACAGATTTCTCTCCCTATCACCCTTACATTACACATCTCTCTCCCTATCACTCTTACATTAGACATCTCTCTCCCAATCCCCCCTTACATTACATTTCTCTCTCTCTATCTCCCCAATTATACATCTCCCTCTTTGTCCTTCCTCCATAACAGCTCTCCATCCCTCTCTCCCTTCCATAAAACATTACCCTCCTAACATCCATTGCACATTTCATTCCCTGCTCTACACATCTTGCTTCCTTTCACTTACCAGTTACAGAACAGGCCACGGACATACAGTAGATGTTTGCAAATAGGGTAATGGAGTGGAGTCAACAGGTCACAGGGATGGGATCACACTTCCCTGTGGCACTCCATTGATCAGCCAACACTCAGAGCATCAGCTCTGCCCTCATTACACCCTTACCTGTATGTACTGTACTTGCACAGGAATCCTGAGTTACAATTGCGTATCACTTTGGATCACACGCAGCCCTTCCATATTTTGTGTTTGGATGTGCGTGTGTCATTTTGTGTGTATGTCTGCATCAGGCCCTTATTGTCTGTATTTTTTAGATTGAGCCCAATCATATAATCATTATAATTGCTATTCTTCTGATAAGCTCAAATTGTTCTAAATGCATAAAGTTATAGTTTGTATCTTCTAACAAATGCAACAGTTCTATATTCTATGCAATGAGGTGGAGCTTTGATGATTTGCAAGTCAATTCTAGGAATACATGCTAATAACAACCAAAAGAAAAAACAGTGAGTCACAAACAAGCTACTAAAACAACTCCTTGTATAAAATATAAAGATACATTTATTAGAACAAATAAACATATGAAGACTGCCCAAAGGCAATATGTAATACAGACAGTTAAAAATATAAAAAACTGGGGGCGTGGCTTGGATCCCAATGGAGTAGGTCGCATCGGACCTAGCTCCCCTTCCCCACCCGTTTGTTTACCCGTTGGACCCCCCCTGTGAGCACACCGGTGCCCCTTACCTGACCCACTTACCCCCGTTGTCTGTCCCCCGCCGTTGTCTGGGCTGATATTCGGCAGAGTTGCGGTTAAGCGGTCCGTCGGCCTGGTGTGAGTGCGGGAAGGCCGGCCTGTCCTGGCGGTGTCCGGAGGTGTGGGGGAGGAAGTGGTCGCTTGCTGGCTGGGTCCTGTGTCTGCCTGGGCTGCTCCCCGTGGGTCCCCGGTGGCTGGATATGGAGAACGGCGCTGGAATTAGAGGCCCTTTCCCCTGGCACGTATTTGGCACGAAAAGGCGCCATCTTTAGTACCTGGGCAACGGGAATAACAAGGCAAGCAGTCCCAAAAAGATGACCCCGTACCCTGTACCTTATTTTACCCGACGATAGTAATGTTCAGACCTATGCCGGTCGGAAGAAGGTATGTTACAGGTCCCCGAAGCTTCGTTCCACTGTATAACAGTTCAGTTGGACTTTGGTTCACTACAGGGAATAAGCGTCTTTTTGGGACTGCTTGCCTTGTTAGTCCAGTTGCCCACCTGCCACCCTGGTTTCAAGTACCGGCTCAGGTCCTAATACCACGCTCCCTAAATTCTACACCAACTTTCAATACTGATCCTGGGAACTTAATTATTGGCTATTTGCATCAAATCAGCTATTGTCAGCCTGCCATTCATATATCCCTGCAGGGTATGGTAGGCATTTGCTTTACATGTTGTCTGGACTTTAGTTTTTAATATTTTTAACTGTCTGCATTACATACTGCCTTTGGGCAGTCTTCATATGTTTATTTGTTCTATTAAATGTATCTTTATATTTTATACAAGGAGTTGTTTTAGTAGCTTGTTTGTGACTCGCTGTTTTTTCTTTTGATTTTTCTATTGCACAGGACTGGCAATCCTGTTTAACAGCTTGAGCCATATTACACTAGCTACACTTTGGTTATATTGTTATACAATTTTGTTACATTTCGTCAATATATAGCATTGCAGGACTCTAGTAGCACACCTTTCTCTTATATGCTAATAACAATGTTTATTTACCTACATATGTTTGTCAATACATTTTATAACTGTAATAGATTGTTTAAGAATATTACTTTAGACCTATCTTTGTAACATGAAGGCAGCTGAGTAAACACATGTAACATTTCATATGTAACATATACTTCCCCAATCTCTTGGGATATCTCGGACACCTAATACCTCTTTCACACCAAGCTATGGACCGGGAATAACCCTGGTCGTGTGTTGGTGTTAATGGGTCAACCCGGGTCTATTGCCCTGAGATGGCCTAAACCATGCTGCAGTGTAAAAGGGGGAACACGGGTTAATCAACCCAGGTTCCATTAAAAGTATCAAATTGGGAGATGGGAATCACTGTTTGCCTCTGCAGACATGGAAACAGTGTGAAAGGCTACAACCCTCAATTTACTCAAGTTGTAGCTGCGGTGTGTATAGATGCAACACGTCTATAAGCCGTGTTCATTTTCCTGTGTGTGACCCAAGATTTGGGTGTAAAAGCGGTATAGAGAGCAGTCTACCTTTCTGCATATGCTCCATAGTGGGAAAAACTGCATCAATATGCACCCCACACACACCGCAACCCTGCAGCCTGTTAGGTGGATACATTAAACATGACTATTTTTTATACAGATATGCGAGACGGCATGGAACTGAACTTAATGAATAACTGAAGCACAATGGGGCCAAAACAAAAGTACTGTGTATATAACCCAAAGAATGTTTTATCAAAATTCGATTAAAACGTGAATAGATAGGAACTGTGAAATGTAAAATTACATAAACACTTAAAGTGGTTTATGTGGCAAAAATAACTTTTATAATTTTATGCAAAATAAAATATGGAAGAAAAGAAGAAAAATATTTTTAAAAAACCATTTATAATCAGGTTATTTCTAATTTAGTATTTTTAAGTAAATTACTTTTAAAGTTCAATTTTAATTAAACTTTATATCTTCTTCTGTACATTCAGAATACATTAACCTCATTAATATAAATATTTATTTAGAACCAAAGCTTATTAAAGACATAGATGTAATTCAGAAGTCTAGATTTATTATTATGTTGAAAAGAACTCTAATTTGAAATGTTCTTTCTGCAGATAGAAAGTCATATCATTATGTGTACATCATTGTCTTGAGGAGTTTTTTTTCGTGAAACATAACATTTTACTGATACTTTAGACTGTTTCAATGTTTCTAAAAAAAAAATAAAAAATGAAAAAAGGATACACTTATACACTTAAGCTGACAATAGAATTTTAGATTTGACTATCTCCAGACATAACTTTTGATCTATGTGCTAAGTGTGAGAAGGAGGTTTCAATAGTTGAAAAGACGAATAGGCAGTATGTTCTGTACTACATTTATTCAAAGAAATAATATAAAAATTATATTTCTGTAATAGAGGAGCAACAATAAAAATATTTGAAACTAAAAAGTAAGAATCCCTCAAACCTGAGTACAATAAATTTAAGGTTTTAAATTTAAAACTGTTACGGCACCACCGGGATTACCTGGGCAAGTACCGAGGTGGCCGTCGAGAGGAGCAAGGAAGCCGGGTAACTCACCAGTTAGTAGAGCCTGAAGTCGGCCTGAGTGTTCGCTAGGGCCCCTGATGGTGGGGATAGTCTGGAGCAGATAGGTATCCGTCAGGTTACACCCTATAGAGTATGCCCGGAAGAGTGAAACGGGGTAGCAGGGAATGGAGAAGACAAAGAGGGAAATACCAACAGTGGAACTAGAAGTGATTGGACCGTGACTAACAACAGAGAACACTAAACAGAGACACAGGACTGAGGGAGAGACAAAGACTAACAGGACAAACTGACTCACTGGGACTTACTCACACACAGACACACAGGCACTCATGCAACTGCCCCAAAGGGCACAGAAACAGGCACTCAGGAAAGGAGAGGATAAATACAAATGGAGTATAACACTAAGGTGGAAGAGGAGGAAATGGGAACACTAGGAAAACAGGCAAGGACCAGGGCTAGGACAACGGAGGGCACTCAGTAATCAAGAAAGAAGCAAAGAGCAAAAGAGTAAGACAGAGCAGGCAGGCACAGATACTGGGGAACAGAGTCTATAACCGGCAGAGAGGAAGTGACAGGGTGAACTTTATATAGACAGGGCCAGAATGTGATTGGTGCAAAAACATACAGCCCTGAACCAGGAGGCATCTCCCAGAAGGCTGGGAATGCCTCTAGTTCAGTAAGGAGTCAGAGTGCGCGCCAGAGGAAGAGACGGCACCCACGTGGTTGGTAACCATGATGCTGTTGCTAGGGGAGCCGTCGGCTGGGAGAGGAAGTGCAGCGCACGTGAGAGCAGAAGCAGAGAGGACCGGAAGATCGGAGGTAAGGAGAGTGCGATGCAGCAGTGGGCAGCCAGAACAAGGTAAGGAGAGGTGAAGAAAGGGTTCCTGAAGGTAAGTGGAAACGGAGACTGAGGAGAGGCATCTGACAGGCACGCGCTGGATGCGGGCGGAGGGAGCGATGCAACGGCTGTCCCTAACAAAAACATATAATATATAATAGAAAAACACTTGGTATGAAGAAAAATAAATTCACAATAACAATTAGGTGTTACGAAGTCGGCTACCGAGGCACGGGGGCCTTTGTTATCAGGTGGTGGGAATGGACTTTGCTGCGCCCAAACAGGTTGTGCCCCGTTGAACCGGTCTCGCATGAGAAGGAAAAGAAACCCTAGATGAATACAAGATGGTGAGGGAAGGTGAAAACAAGGAAGCGGGAGACAGACCGGACCGGAAGTGACCGGTGAAAAATTACACAGAACACTGAACCGAGCACGGCAGACAAAAGGTAGGTCACAGGACTGGACAAGACGGACCAGGGCTCACACACACGCAGACATATGGCAGTGCCCCCGAAGGCATAACACAAACAAACACTCCAGGGAAGGTTAGGAATAAGTGGGTAGGTAGGTACACTAAGCACTAGGCAGATAGCAGATCACAACACTGACAGGCAGAAACTATAATCGGCGCGAAGGAGTGGGAGAGACAGATTCAAATAGAGGCTGCTGACCACTGATTGGCCAGCAGTCAGAATGGGAGAATGCAGATAGGCTGTTTCCCCAAGAACGGGGAAACAGCCAATGAGAAAAGACAGAGAAAATTGCATGCCCAACAGCAGCCCGGACCACATGGGGTTTGTTTACATGCCGCCTACGGTATGTGCGGGAGTGCCCGGCGGGGAGAAGCAGAAGGCATCCAATAGAGAGGCAGAAGGTAAGTGTCGGCCATGCCGTTCCGGTAACGGCATGTAACATTAGGTGCAGGATTTCCAATCTTAATGTATAATGTAAATGTAGGTTATTGTTTATGTAAGGATCCATTGCTTATTGACAAAAGTGAATGTGCAAAATATATAGTCATAAGTAAAATAAATAATAAATTAGAATTAATTTATTATTTTAATTACATTTTTTTATGCAATTTCCATACTGGAAGTGTTTACCGAACCAATTTTGATGACAAGGTACATGCTAATTGTCCTTTCCAGACTTTTGAGTTATCCCCATTTTAAGTGAGGACAAGTCATAAATTTTAAGTTAAGGGACACAGATTGCAAGTTTGTGCATGTGAGAAGAGTGGCCTCCAGAATTACATTGAGAGGTGACATTTTGTCGCTTAACTCTTATTTACATATTAAATATTACTCTGTGCAGTATTTGAGTTTCTTTGTTTAAAAGTAATGCACATGGTCTTGCTCAAATCAACACTTACACCCATTTTGTCCTTTTTCTCAAAATCTGGATTAGCCCCAACTTGTTAAATGGGGTTTTGCTTAGTCTACCTGTGCAGTAATATTACATCTTAAGTATATATGCAGCATCTGCCCTATTTTACACTTATATTTTCTGAATTGCCCATCAAAAATTTCTAAACACATGTTTTCTCTCATTTTTTTTCCTACCCTGGAACCCTCTTGCCCCTATACTGAGACCTGAATGGAAATCAATTTCCATTTCATTTGACAAATCTTTGGTTTATGCTTATCTGGGGTTTCTTGGTTATTACTGGATTAATAATTCCTATTTCTGAAGTTCTGAAGTTTTGACAGGTAAAATACTTATCCATCCTTTACATTTTTAAATTCTATTTCAAAGTTAAAATCTGATTTGTAGAATTGTTTGCATGCAGTGGGATTTAGCATATGCAAAGGGACTTTGAGGCATCCACAATTATTTTACACGTAATGGTGAAAAATGTGCAAATGTAATAGTTCTAACTAAGCATATCAATTTATACCTGCCTTAATCTGGTACAGGTACCTATGTACACATGAATGAATGTTAGGTTGTCTTTCCAAAAATATCTAGAAAGTCCTTCATTATGTGCTAATTGAAAATGCCTTGTTAATGCATACTTCTAACATAAAATAATACCCTCAGTTCCGCATTAAGCCTGTTGAACAGATTTTTACATATGTTTTACAACAAACTTGATCTAGTTATTCATAACAGTGATCATTTTATTATGCATTTATTTGGGTTTAAAAATCTGCTGCTAACAAATAAGGCTTCACAATAACTATTTAATTCATTAAATTGTACAGAATTGTATTACTATGCATTCAGTATCTAGCAATAAATATTAAAATTGGAAGCTTTTATTGGAGATTACCCCTTTGCGAATTATTACAGAGATGGACAATGCAAGAAAATATTTCCTTGTAAAAAGAATACACTTTGAGGATTAAAAGTCTATTGATGTAATGTGAAATTGAGGGTAAGGTAGTTCAAGCTGTGTAAATGTAAATATAAAGACATCACAAAATTAGTTCTTTATCTGTAATCTTTATAGAAATAATATGTACATTGTAAAATACCTTATCTTTAATAAAACAACAAGAAACTAACACTACAACCATAGGATTCTAACTTATTGGTTTCTTTTAAATGCAGGAACATTTAATTAAGTAAAATATTTCCTTGTAAAAAGAATACACTTTGAGGATTAAAAGTCTATTGATGTAATGTGAAATTGAGGGTAAGGTAGTTCAAGCTGTGTAAATGTAAATATAAAGACATCACAAAATTAGTTCTTTATCTGTAATCTTTATAGAAATAATATGTACATTGTAAAATACCTTATCTTTAATAAAACAACAAGAAACTAACACTACAACCATAGGATTCTAACTTATTGGTTTCTTTTAAATGCAGGGACATTCAATTAAGTCTTTCATTTTTTTATAATCTACTTAATACCTTTTTAAATATATATTATTTTTATATGACTAATAAAAAATATAAACAATATTGGTATATTTTAACCAAGCAGTAGAAATAGCTCTCAAATAGAAAAAATATATACAGTTATGCATTCAAATTATACTGTTCCTAAGATGTTATTGTAGTAATAAAAGAAATTCTTCTTTCATTTTTATTTGCTTTTTAGCTATACATCCTAGACGAGTTTGGACTAACTTCTTAGAAAATGTAATTGCCATCAGATTAATATGGCAAAGCGTAAAGAGTTAATTTAATTTGATTTGATCTAAAAGTTGCATACTAAAATATTATGGCATGGTAACAAATCCAAAATAAATGAATGAGGGAGGTTTTACAATGTTGTGGAGATTCAGTACGATTTATAACATAAAATACTATTGTTATAAATTGCAGAACCTACTAGTCCTATTTAGAGTACATACAATAGCTGTATTGCTGACGCAGTGTTTGAGAGCAACTACAAAAAAGGCGCAAATCTGCTCTTGGACAAATGTTGCAATATGAGGGTAGCAAATTAACCCCTTTTTTGCACTCTCACATTGATGTCTATGGGCCTGATCCAGAACTATTGTCAAACACTGGTCGTATCAACGCACAGCATAACTACTATGCATTCCCCCGTCCTGCCGTAATTACACAGCCTTACTCCGGCTGAAGCCTACCTTTACATTTGGCAGCATAACAACGGCAGAACGTAAGAACACACTGGCCGTAACAGCTGAACCCTGCCCATACTGTAAGTTTTACATGCCTCCCCCGCCTACATTCCCTAACTATAGCGTATTTACAGCGTTCGTATTATTGGCACACCCCTTCCACCGTAAATACGCTATTGTTACGGAAGCCCGATCCTTGTTTAGTTAAAAGACTTGTTACGCCAGGAAACATCTTCTGGGCGCATGCGCACATCAGACTCCCAGCTGATATTACGCTTATGCCCGCCGTGAAAACGCAGACGGGCGTTGTTCTGGATCAGCCTCTATGTGTATATTGCGCCCCCTTTTTCTGAAATGCTCAAACTTTGCATCAGCCCCTACATTGGGATAAAAAATAAAAATAAATCCCACCTTGAGAAGCATGTCCAAAAGCAAACATTGACAAGACTTTAGGCTGACTTTTTTATCTCTATATGTTGATATACTGTATTTTGTAATCTTTAAAGCACAAGCAACAAAAATACATTTAAATATGAGGAAAATAATTTAATTTGGTTGATTGGCAGAAAGTTCACACAACAAGGCACTGGAAAAGTGGAGATGTTGCCCATGGCAACCAATCAAATTTTAGCTGACATTCTCAGTATGTAAAAATAAAGCGAGAGCTAGAATGTGATTGGTTGCTATAGGCAACATCTACACTATTCCAAACCCACAGCTTAGTAAATCTGGCCCTAGGCCTGAAAGTATTCGAAGTTAAATATGTTTATTGCTCCAAAATAAATATGCATCCTTCACACCAGACATGGAGCTAAATATTTATTGCAATTATAACCAATGACAACAAAAATGTATTTTTATATATTATGTGGGTGCTACCAAACTCCAATATTGACTCAAAAACATAAAAGAGAATAAATGAAGAACTTTACTTAAAGGTGCACATCTATGTCCCTTAATGACTTATCTATAAAATAGTGTTCAATGTCACAGACTCATGAGGAAACAACTAGGACCCTGATGGTAGTGTGGACTGTCAACCTGGAAGTGGAGGCTAACCGTGGACTGGTTTTAACCTGAGCCCCTAAAGGTGAGGACGGTTTTGGCTGCAGGCCATGGCAGGCTGTAAGAGAGGTAGGTAACAGGTCTGGGGTAGTGGAAGAAGCCAGTGGAAAATGATACAAGGATTCCAATAGAAGAGAGACAGGATATGAAGAATACTGAAACACATCAGGAGATATGCAGGAAAAAGAGAATGGAGAATTACAACACAAGGGATTAAATGGAGATTGATTGGAGTGGTCTCACCTGTGCAGACCTTGAAACTTGCACTGTAATGTTGTTAGGTGTCAGCACCCCTGCTATGTAATAATCACAGCACAAGAGCAGAGAACAGGAATGACTGAAAGTATGTATATATAAAGTAAAGTAAAGCAAAAAAAAAAAGTAAAGTATATGACTGAAACTGTGATTTTAAATACACATAATATGGGATTGAATCCAGACACGCCCATTATGCTCATTTTCCAGGCTTCTGTGCTGGAAGCCTTATTGACAGCGAGCGAGATGGGTGGCATGCATACAGCATGTACATAAGGTGGAAGGGGGGAGGTATTTTAATTGTATAGTGGGATTGGTTAGTCCCATATGTATGATCCTCATTTAACCCTATTTTTATCCTGTTTGGGACTGGTGGGTAAATGTTAAGGTGGGGTCCTTGTGTTGGAAGTCCAGTGCATGTGATCTGCCATCAGAGCTCCAACCGCAGTGGCCATGGAGTTCTGGATCCAACCAGTAAAGTATAACAATAAAAAAGAAAACTCCCCACACCATAATGATTTAAGTGTAAATTAATTCCAAACATTAGTGGATATCCTTCTTGAAAATTTTTTAGTCATTACTACCATAGTAAGGTATCTAGAATCTAGAGGACATACTTATAGATTCAAAGTGACTCTAAAAATAGTTTTATGTCATACTACAGACCAGGATCAACTCTCTGCCATACAAAGGGATGCAGAGACCGATGCAGAGTTCTTTTTAATTGTCTGGTTAGACGCATAATCTTGTAAAACACCTCAGGCACATGTTATTATAACCCCCCTGTCCTGCTATCCACAGCAATCATAAATAAGTACACTAAACAAAATAGTCAGTAGTACGCAAAGAAAGATCCCATAAAGATAAACAAAGCACTAAAATGTAGCTATTACGGTAAATGCCATACTACAGCACTCAGCAGAATAATAAGTAGTGCACACCGATACTGATCATGCATAGATAATGCACTAAAACATAGCTATTATGGTAAATGCTACACTGTAATGCTAATGATAATATCTAATAAGTAAAAGTTGTAACCATAATTGAATTAGGAAATTGCAATAATTTTTATACTCAGCATATTAGTCAGTAAGTCACGTTACTATAGATCACGCATAGATAGATTAACTCAATAATTCAGTAATTATTGTGGTTAATAAACACTAAATTGCTTGTGATGAACTTTTATATATCAAATTCAATGGTCTGTTTGTATTCTTTTTTGCTTGTCTGTCTGTCTCTCCAGTAATGCATTCGGATGAACCTGCACCAATTGGGATGAAACCAACACAAGGTGGTTCAGTTGGATCTTACCGGGGCTGGGGTCTCAGCTGGACTTCCCATTGGTGTAGAGTGGGCAAAACTTTAACCCAGGAAACCTATTCTGGGCCTTCCTATACATATATATATATATATATATGTGTGTGTGTGTGTGTGTGTGTGTGTGGGAGATAAGAGTAGAGGGGTGTAATATGTGAAAAGGGAGATAAGAGTAGAGGGGTGTAATATGTGGGGAGGGAGATAAGAGTAGGTGGGGTGTAATATGTGAAGAGGGAGGTAAGAGTAGGGGGGTGTGATATGAGAAAAGGGACATGAGAGTAGGGGGTGTAATATGTGAAGAGGGAGATAAGAGTAGAGGGGTGTAATATGTGAAAAGGGAGATAAGAGTAGAGGGGTGTAATATGTGAAAAGGGAGATAAGAGTAGAGGGGTGTAATATGTGAAAAGGGAGATAAGAGTAGAGGGGTGTAATATGTGAAAAGGGAGATAAGAGTAGAGGGGTGTAATATGTGGGGAGGGAGATAAGAGTAGGTGGGGTGTAATATGTGAAGAGGGAGGTAAGAGTAGGGGGGTGTGATATGAGAAAAGGGACATGAGAGTAGGGGGTGTAATATGTGAAGAGGGAGATAAGAGTAGAGGGGTGTAATATGTGAAAAGGGAGATAAGAGTAGAGGGGTGTAATATGTGAAAAGGGAGATAAGAGTAGAGGGGTGTAATATGTGAAAAGGGAGATAAGAGTAGAGGGGTGTAATATGTGAAAAGGGAGATAAGAGTAGAGGGGTGTAATATGTGGGGAGGGAGATAAGAGTAGGTGGGGTGTAATATGTGAAGAGGGAGGTAAGAGTAGGGGGGTGTGATATGAGAAAAGGGACATGAGAGTAGGGGGTGTAATATGTGAAGAGGGAGATAAGAGTAGAGGGGTGTAATATGTGAAAAGGGAGATAAGAGTAGAGGGGTGTAATATGTGAAAAGGGAGATAAGAGTAGAGGGGTGTAATATGTGAAAAGGGAGATAAGAGTAGAGGGGTGTAATATGTGAAAAGGGAGATAAGAGTAGAGGGGTGTAATATGTGGGGAGGGAGATAAGAGTAGGTGGGGTGTAATATGTGAAGAGGGAGGTAAGAGTAGGGGGGTGTGATATGAGAAAAGGGACATGAGAGTAGGGGGTGTAATATGTGAAGAGGGAGATAAGAGTAGAGGGGTGTAATATGTGAAAAGGGAGATAAGAGTAGAGGGGTGTAATATGTGAAAAGGGAGATAAGAGTAGAGGGGTGTAATATGTGAAAAGGGAGATAAGAGTAGAGGGGTGTAATATGTGAAAAGGGAGATAAGAGTAGAGGGGTGTAATATGTGGGGAGGGAGATAAGAGTAGGTGGGGTGTAATATGTGAAGAGGGAGGTAAGAGTAGGGGGGTGTGATATGAGAAAAGGGACATGAGAGTAGGGGGTGTAATATGTGAAGAGGGAGATAAGAGTAGAGGGGTGTAATATGTGAAAAGGGAGATAAGAGTAGAGGGGTGTAATATGTGAAAAGGGAGATAAGAGTAGAGGGGTGTAATATGTGAAAAGGGAGATAAGAGTAGAGGGGTGTAATATGTGAAAAGGGAGATAAGAGTAGAGGGGTGTAATATGTGGGGAGGGAGATAAGAGTAGGTGGGGTGTAATATGTGAAGAGGGAGGTAAGAGTAGGGGGGTGTGATATGAGAAAAGGGACATGAGAGTAGGGGGTGTAATATGTGAAGAGGGAGATAAGAGTAGAGGGGTGTAATATGTGAAAAGGGAGATAAGAGTAGAGGGGTGTAATATGTGAAAAGGGAGATAAGAGTAGAGGGGTGTAATATGTGAAAAGGGAGATAAGAGTAGAGGGGTGTAATATGTGAAAAGGGAGATAAGAGTAGAGGGGTGTAATATGTGGGGAGGGAGATAAGAGTAGGTGGGGTGTAATATGTGAAGAGGGAGGTAAGAGTAGGGGGGTGTGATATGAGAAAAGGGACATGAGAGTAGGGGGTGTAATATGTGAAGAGGGAGATAAGAGTAGAGGGGTGTAATATGTGAAAAGGGAGATAAGAGTAGAGGGGTGTAATATGTGAAAAGGGAGATAAGAGTAGAGGGGTGTAATATGTGAAAAGGGAGATAAGAGTAGAGGGGTGTAATATGTGAAAAGGGAGATAAGAGTAGAGGGGTGTAATATGTGGGGAGGGAGATAAGAGTAGGTGGGGTGTAATATGTGAAGAGGGAGGTAAGAGTAGGGGGGTGTGATATGAGAAAAGGGACATGAGAGTAGGGGGTGTAATATGTGAAGAGGGAGATAAGAGTAGAGGGGTGTAATATGTGAAAAGGGAGATAAGAGTAGAGGGGTGTAATATGTGAAAAGGGAGATAAGAGTAGAGGGGTGTAATATGTGAAAAGGGAGATAAGAGTAGAGGGGTGTAATATGTGAAAAGGGAGATAAGAGTAGAGGGGTGTAATATGTGGGGAGGGAGATAAGAGTAGGTGGGGTGTAATATGTGAAGAGGGAGGTAAGAGTAGGGGGGTGTGATATGAGAAAAGGGACATGAGAGTAGGGGGTGTAATATGTGAAGAGGGAGATAAGAGTAGAGGGGTGTAATATGTGAAAAGGGAGATAAGAGTAGAGGGGTGTAATATGTGAAAAGGGAGATAAGAGTAGAGGGGTGTAATATGTGAAAAGGGAGATAAGAGTAGAGGGGTGTAATATGTGAAAAGGGAGATAAGAGTAGAGGGGTGTAATATGTGGGGAGGGAGATAAGAGTAGGTGGGGTGTAATATGTGAAGAGGGAGGTAAGAGTAGGGGGGTGTGATATGAGAAAAGGGACATGAGAGTAGGGGGTGTAATATGTGAAGAGGGAGATAAGAGTAGAGGGGTGTAATATGTGGGGAGGGAGATAAGAGTAGGTGGGGTGTAATATGTGAAGAGGGAGGTAAGAGTAGGGGGGTGTGATATGAGAAAAGGGACATGAGAGTAGGGGGTGTAATATGTGAAGAGGGAGATAAGAGTAGGGGGGTGTAATATGTGAAGAGGGAGATAAGAGTAGAGGGGTGTAATATGTGGGGAGGGAGATAAGAGTAGGTGGGGTGTAATATGTGAAGAGGGAGGTAAGAGTAGGGGGGTGTGATATGAGAAAAGGGACATGAGAGTAGGGGGTGTAATATGTGAAGAGGGAGATAAGAGTAGGGAGGTGTAATATGTGAAGAGGGAGATAAGAGTAGGGGGGTGTAATATGTGAAGAGGGTAATAAGAGTAGGGGGTGGATGGTGTAATGTGTGGAGAAGGATGTAACAGGAGTGTAATACATCATATGGGGAAAGGTATAATATTACCTAATATGTAAAGAGGGAGATAAGAGTAGGTGGGGTGTAATATGTAAAGAGGGAGATAAGAGTAGGTGGGGTGTAATATATGAAGAGGGTAATAAGAGTAGGGGGGGTGTAATATGTAGAGAGGGAGATAAGAGTAGAGGGCCCCCTCCCTAGTTTTACTCATATATTGCAGCCCCCTCGCTAGTTTAACTCATATATAGCAGGCCAGGCCCCCCCTCCCTAGTTTTAACAATACAGAACCCCCCTCCCTAGACCCCCACAGCCACCAATCACTTACCTGCTCCTAACTCCTCCGCAGCGCGTGCTCTCTGTCTGATGAATGACGCAGCGCGACCTTGGGGTCAAGCAGCATCATTGATCAGAGAGGAGATGCTGCGGAGGAGAGAGGCAGTCACAGACTCTGCTGCAGCGCTGAGGTGAGTTAAGGGGGTGACTGAGCCTCATCTCTCCGTCATCCCCTTTACTCACAGCAGCAGCAGAGTTAAACACAAAAGGGACGTAAATGGAGGCGGGGGACTGCTCCCGCTTCCCCCTGGGCCCGCTCTAGGCGAAGAACTCTAGTTGGGAACTAATAATCTCATATACAACTAAACCATACGTTCACCTCAGATATTTACGTATATGCATTTTTCATTTTAGTGAAATATGCTAATGTGATATAGGAGAGATATCCCAAAACCCAAATTAGGTACAAGAAACAAAAGAGATAGATATGATAGGGAATTGAGACAGGAAGGATACACAATTAATTAATAATGCCAATAATTATAATAGCTCCTAAATCCACTATCAATAGGATGCATATTTCTCACAGGTACTATGTTACACCCATAATCTGTAACATGTTGATACGGCAAAGGGTTGATACCCCATAACTGCATACAAGCATATGTTCCATAATGTACAAAGGGACAGATATAAAAGGAAATAGTGGGCATTATAATCATCTTAGAACATCCTAATAGTTGTTTCAATACTATTGCCACGTCCACAGATCCAACATATATATAATACTAACTTTAACTGTTAAACAAATCATACCCAATCCAAGTATTAATGTCTATACCTTGAAAGGGTGACTACAATATGCATTCAGTAAGTATTCACTGTCAAAAAAGTCAAAATATTACCACGAAGTTGACTATGCAGAGTAGCACTAATTTATAAATGGTAAGACTCACCTTGAAATAGACTGCAAGCAAGTTGAAATGCGTCGGAGGTTAGTAGGAGCCCGTTGTCCGAAGGAGAGTGAGCAGGCACACGTGACTGTTTGTGGCACCCCATAGAAGTGCGCATAAAAATTGCAGATTTTTAGCTACTGAAAATGATGGGAAAAAGCACACCGCAAACTTTTTCCTGTCATCGCTACTAATTGAATCGGGCCCATACCCATGGTGTTTTACCCTCTCATTATCCAATCTTTGGTCATCAGTGCCCTACTTAGGGGGTTTTTAAATGAAAAATGTATTGTTTTTATGGCAGAAATGTTTAATTTTTGCTGGATGGTAAACATGAAATAAAAATCGAATTGGATCACAGTGGTATCAGAGTATCTGTTTCCAGGGAAATTCCTGCTTTCTGTTGATATGCATGAAGCCCAAGGAGCTAAAGTGTGAGTAGATTTTAATCAATACCCTTCTATAAATATTGTTTAAACTGTCTACACGAAGGTGATTTGTATTTATACTTTTTTATGAGGGACTGAGGATTGAAAAGCTTGATGTATGCTATGCCACACTATGCGGCAGATGCCGCTGTTCTTACCCGTTGAAGTGTCATCTGTCAGCAGCTTTTTCCTGTCGGCTCCATTCACTTGCTCGTTGGTGCATGGGCACTGCCATCTTGCTCCTGCACACGTGACCTACAGCAACCAATGGGAGTCCGTTCAGGGGTAGCACATGACCTGGCTACCCAATCCAGAGCCAGGGTGGGCTATTTAAATCCTGTGCACTGATCCCTCAGTGCCAGAACAACTTTGTCCTTCAGAGGTGCCTGGTTCTCTGTGTTGCTGCTCTGCCTGCTGATATCTTGCTCCAGTCCAGCCTGCTATTACTACTCCAGTCCAGCCTGCTGTTACTACTCCAGTCCAACCTGCTGTTACTACTCCAGTCCAGCCTGCTGATACCAACTCCAGTCCAGCCTGCTGTTACTACTCCAGTCCAACCTGCTGATATCTAGCTCCAAACACAGAATGGAAGTTGCTCAATTAATTTATAGGTAAATGTAAACAGGTACATGAAGGCAGGGGTTAATCTGCTAGCCACAGAAACAAAGGGAAAAATAGCCCCAGCATACTGCCATAAACCAGTAACTGACTATACCATTCTATCTGTAAAATAAAACACAGAAATGTCCGTTACACATATTTGATATCTAGCTCCAGTCCAGCCTGCTGTTACTACTCCAGTCCAGCCTGCTGATACCAACTCCAGTCCAGCCTGCTAATACCAACTCCAGTCCAGCCTGCTGTTACTACTCCAGTCCAGCCTACGATTACCAGCTCCAGTCTAGCTTGCCGCATTCTACTCCTGCTCTAATCCTATTCTCTTCTATACGCAAGCAATACCTACAGCCTCCCACCTTTCTCTACGACACCAGCTCTCCACCATTCTTACCTGAACCCGAGACTGACCCAGACTTTTCCAGGGCCATGACAGGGTACCTCTGGAGAAAGGAAGCAGGCACCACGATTTTACATGTACACAGCCCAAGAGTATAATATGTGAGTAAATCTCAATTGAGAATACCTCTTATTTTTCTGAACATAGAGCACTAGGGAAGGGTCTCTTGTTTATTTATTTACAAGCTTTTGGAACTGACAACAAAGAAACAGTTTTAAGGAAGAGAATAATTGATTGGCTACAGGATTGTTTTGGAACAGTTGGGAAGAAAAGAAAAGAGAAGAAAAGAAATATACTTTCTTGCAAGTATTGATCTCTAAGAAGACTTTTCCTTTTGAGACGTGATTTTCTTGATAGAACTCTTCTTTCTTCTAAATAACTGACATATTGCATCTGTTTTTGGAATGAAGGATCATTCTTTTGTTTCTTATTATTTCCAGCTTTAATTTGAGCTTTTTTCAGTTTTATTTCATATTGTAGAAATTACCATTCCTATGTATAGGAAGTAGCATTGTACATTAATCACTAATTAAAGAACGCAGTCACATTCCTGAAAAAATTTTCTTCACTCTTTAAGGATAAATTTCCATAAGTGAGATTTATCCATTGGAGGAGGAAAAAAAAAAATTGAACCCCCTTTTTAAGGTTACATAGTTACATAGTTGATGAGGTTGAATAAAGACACTAGTTCATCATGTTCAACCTATTTTTAATCTCCTGCGATCCCTATCTTTATATTTGAGGTTAATCCATATGAATCAACTTCCAACCTGTTGCAATCAGAAAAAATAATCATAAATAAATAAAAATCCCTGCTGACTCAAGAGGGCCGTCCTATTTCTCCCTGGCTCCACTACTGGCCTTCATTTAAATTTGCTGTCCTGGTAATCCTGGATGTCCTTTAATACTAAAAATGTATCTAATCCTTTCTTAAACATATCAAGTGAAAGGAAGACGCCTCTTTTCTAAAGTAAACATGTCTAAACTGGCTAGCCTTTCCTCATAGTTCAATGACTCCATACCCTTTATCAATTTATTTGCCCTTTTCTGAACCCTTTCTAGTTCTAAAATGTCTTTTTTATGGATTGGTGCCCAGAACTGAACTTCGTATTCGAGATGAGGCCTTACCAATGATTTATATAGCGGCAAAATTACAGTCTTTCCTTGCATCTATGCCCCTTTTTATGCATGCTAATACTTTATTGGCCCTTGCAGCTGCTGCTTGACATTGAGCACTATTGCTAAGTCTATTGTCCACAAGCACTCCCAAATCCTTCTCCATTAATGAGTCTCATAAATTTACCCCACTTCATTTATTGATGTTCCCTATTCTCCAACCAGTTTTTGATCCAAATACAAATGTTGTTTCCTAGACCCAATCCCCTTATTTGTAAACCAATCTATTGTGTGGCAAAGGCTTTTGCTAAATCTAAGTAGACCACATCTACTGCACTACCCTGGTCTAAGTTGAAACTAACTTTCTCATAGAAGCTAATTAGGTTAGTTTGACATGACCTATCTTTCACAAATCCATGCTGATTCCCACTAATAATCTTATTGCACATCAAGAAATCCTGTATATTATCCCTTAGTATACCTTCCAGCAGTTTCCCAACTATTGATGTCAGACTTACAGGTCTATAATTACCCGGTTGTGATATTATTCCATTTTTAAACAACGGCACTACATCTGCTATACGCCAATCCCTTGCTTCTGTTACAGCTGTCCCATAAGGTAGCACGGATTCTGTTGTGAATTAACCTGTTTTTAATTAATGGTTCTATTGGTAAGATTATACATATATTTATTTGGGAAACTAGTCAATACTATGATGGAGATGCAGGACCGTGTTCACAGATAAAAGTGCAGGTGTTAGGTGCAGCCATATCCGCACCTAATATCACCCTCCTGCCCCTCAACTCACCCCCATTTTTAGGAACCTTATGGCACTTAAGTGTGTCATAGGTCTTCCTTAAGTAACCATGTGCATTTTCCTTCTTAAGACTTCCCCCGCACTTTTCTAACTAAATGCTCCCCAAGGCTGCCTTGCCATACTGCCTTTCATCTAAACTACTACGCACAGCCTTTAAGGATTAGATTAAATTAATCTACAATACATACCTAAATAGTACGTACATTGCGTAAATGACCTACTACACATGCGTAGTAAAGGACTGCACGTAAAAATTAGTGAGCATCTTGGTGTAAAGTCTCATTACCACATTTAATTAACTGAACAAAAATGAATGAAAAACTATTGGCTCCACATGACCACTACCCCTTGCTAAGCAAGTACTGATGTCTATTTAAAACCAAATTATATGTTCTACAATACAGTAACTAAAGTAAAAAATACTGACTCTAAATAGAGGTACATATACATCAATATTGAAACAGTAGATCACTAAATGTTGGTAAAGTGATTACCTTTCATATGGGAACCAAGAAAATTCCTACTTTTTTTTTTAAATAAATTATTTT